>WELB01000217.1:0-27811 GCA_009602725.1 Spirogloea muscicola
GATGGGCGCCGCCGTGAGTGCCGGCAGCCTCGACGCGGCCCTGCCCAAGGCGCGCGCCCTCGTCGACGGCAGCGCCGTCGTCGTCTTCAGGTGCGCCGCCTGCACCACGGCCCGGCGCCCTAAACCCTCCACCCCGAACCCTAAGCCCACCTGCTGACGGCAGTGGCGCCGCCCCTGCCGATTGAACCCTAAACCCTTCAATTCTAAACCCTAAACCCTGACTACCTAGCATTTAATCCAATACTAACCCAGATTTTTATCCAATCTTCTCAATTCTTAGGTACACAGCAAGTCGTACTAATCCTAAAATCCTAAACACTTGAAACGCTAACCTGATATTGACCCAACATTATCCCAAAATTTACACCCATGCTTCACATTTTTTTGTTATACAGCAAGTCGTACTGCCCATACTGCGTCCGGGTGAAGAAGCTCCTCAAGTCACTGGGCGTGCGGGCAACGGTGTACGAGCTCGACCACGAGGCGGACGGCAAGGCGGTGCAGGCGGCGCTGGCCGGCTGGACGGGCCAGCGCACCGTGCCCAACGTCTTCGTGGGCGGCCGCCACATTGGCGGCTGCGACGGTCAGCGCCCACTAACTGCAGCTTCTCATGACCTTGTATAGTCAACGGCATATGAGCCTTAACCCTTAAAGCCTGAACCTTAAATCCCAAACCCTAGATTATCAACCTTAAGAGTGACTCAGAGTGACTGAGAGATTCTGCTTGACTTCAGTCTGTCACAATATTCAATGGGTTACGCGTTTATAACCGCCTCTGCCAGTGGACGCCACCCCTCGGTCGTTTGACTGCTGACATTACCACAAGCTGGTGGCTTTGCTTGCTCCTACTGCTTGCTACTGACTTGACCGCTCGTCCACTGCGAATGCGCCAGACACGGTGGCCGCGCACAGCTCCGGCCAATTGATGCCGCTGCTGAAGCAGGCCGGCGCCCTCTGAGGACGCCTTGCTGTAAGCTGACAGCGCTGCTAGCACTTGGAGTACCTGCCACGTGAAGCTGCTCAATACGTCTTTGGCTCCAATATAGTGTCTGTGCAGACTAAATTTGTCTTGCTATGTGACAATTATAATTCCTTTGATAGGTCTATTCACATCTATGATTGTAAGTATAGGTCAATTTAAACAAATTCCTGTGAAGTAAGATGTCAAAAAGTTTACAAGCAGGAGAATATTCTTACTGGACAGGTGAATTGACTCCAGCTAGTTCACACTTGCCAAATTCAGACACTAGAAACTTTGGTGCCATGAGTACTTGTGCAGTGTGCAGCGCTTCTGGAGTAAACCACTCCTCAACTGCTGTGCAGCGTCAGAAATGTGTGAGAGATGGTGGCATATCGCAATAAAAAAGTGGACCACATGCCACTCCAGCCGAAGAATGTACATGCTGAATTGTATGTTACTTTTGTGCATTTGCCGAACCCATTTCACTCCCAATCACAGGCGCTAAGGATAGGGTTATTGAATCAGGCAGCCCCATTATCATGTTCATAATTTTGAAGCTGTTGCAATGTCGGATGCAGTACTACCTGTACTTCCACTGCCAGGACAGAAGGACACTACAGCCCAGCACTGAGCAGCTTTGCAGTAGCCATGAGCGCTTCTGCGCTTGCGGTGCTCAAGCTTTCCCAAGAAACCCAAGAGGAGGTAGAGAGGCAACGGATGGCTGTATATATACAATCGAGGCGCTGTACACTCTGCCATCAAAGAATGGTCCTACTATTTCCCAATTGCGGGACCTGTAACATACCTGATGTGCTACATACCTGCAATCGCTTATCCAACGGCGTATCAAAACCTAGAATTCACTGAGAAGCTAGAACCAGGGGTGCCAGGTCGGGTCCATCATGCAGAGGTTCTTAGGTCGCAGAGCTGCCTCCACCAGATCCGTCGCACCCTTTTGCACAGACAGTGCAACCTCGTTGCTGTCCTTGTCCTGCAAAATGACGAAGATATGGAAAATGCACATCCATTATCAGCTGCAATACTACTGAAGCTCTTGAGCAGTGCAGCTGCACATTTGCAGCATCAGGGCAAAAATGTCAGCAATTACTTCTAGATGAACAAAGGTTCTGATCTAAATTTTGGTGCTTAGCACCAACTTATAACCCTCCCGCCTGCTAATGGGCGAAGCATGTGCGCCACTGCAAGCTACTACTATTGGCAGAGACTATCTAGAGTCCTGCTATTGACACATTTTGAGCACGGGGTGTAGGTACCGACCTCAATAATGTAATTTTGCGGGGCGACCTGCGTGATCCGCTGAAGTACATGGTTGACATTGGCCGCCACTTTCTGCTTCAGCTCTGCCGTGGAGATCCCCGCCGAGGAAGCGGCCGTGGGTGGGAGGCCGGGCGGCCTCCTCCAAGACCATGAGATCAGCTCGTCGCGGAAGAACATGCTCAGCTGCTGCTGCATATGCTGGTTCTGCATTGTCACAACAAATAGACTGAGAATGATAAGAACAACTTATGCTACTAAGCATACACAGCACACGAAGGTACATGCGCGTCTTGTAGGCAAGAGCTCAAGTAAAGTGACAGTCGAGTTGGCATAATCTGGCTTGCCTTTGGAGAGACCAGCGCCTGCGCGGCCGCGCACATGGAAGCAACAAAAATTCCTTCCACCCCGAACGGCGTGAAGAAGGTCTGGAGGTTGCGGGTCAGCCGGAAGGGGACTGCCTCTCCGCACTCCACCATGCCGTTGGAGTCATAAGCTGCAGCACAGCCCAGAGTGCCAAGAGGATGAGTGCTAGGCAAGGGCGGCCTTCATTCCAACTTTACCTGCAATGGCACGTTGCTAACAACGTGCTAACAACGTGCTAACAAACATAATTTCATCTCAAGGGAAGAACATGATGAGCCCAATGGGTTGACGGGAATCCACATATATCTTGATTCTTCTGAAGTGAGGATGCCTGACTTTACTCACCCGGGTGGAAGTCCGTTTGGAAGATCTTGCCAGTGTCCTTGGCAAACAGTATCTTGTTCGGGCTCCGGCCCCCAATGTGCAGGAGGTAGCTCATGAGGCCACTCAGAGCTAGCTGCAGCGCAAACTGCTTCTTGAATGTCCAAAGATGGGCGCTCGTCGGCAGCGTCTTGTACATGTATTGCGAGAAGACGTTCTCTGAGACCAGGGAGTGCGTGATCTCCATGTACGTCGTGTACCGGAGCTCCAGGAGTTGATCCCCAGACACCTGCTGACGGGCGAGGCAGGGTGCTGTCAAGACATCAGAGCAGCTAAGAAGGCCATCCTTGTCAAGATGTGAACTTGACCACTAATTTCTTCTGTACCTTAGCTATCAGATCGCTAGACAATTGATGGCATAGAAATTTGTGGGCAAGCTGCAAAGATGTGACTGATGCAACTCTCATGGAGATGCACCTGGCCTGTCATAGCAGCATTCAGCTGCTCCTTGAAGTGGGTGATGGGCAAGTCTGCCTCTCTGCCATATCTGGCGCAGTTTATCTCATACACTTCACCGAAGGTGCTGTATGTCACCTCGTCTTCCACCAACCGCACCTGGCCATTGATGGAACACCGCAATCTTGAGTACGAGAAACGTGGTCACAGAAGGAAGACTAATACCCTTGTGTGTTAGAATTAAGATTTAGGGTTAGGGTAAGAGTTAGCCTGTACAGTGGTCTAGGGTTTAAATCTTACCCTGATTCTACCCTGTACAATGGTACAATTCGGCTAACAAGTACGAGTCACAAGGTGACCTTTATCCAATCTCAAGTTTGATAATCTTTTCATTTTCTTTCAAGCTCTTGCAGGGTGCACGGAATCATGTTCAAGGTACTTGTGTCTCCAACCTGGGGCCACACAGGGATGATGATGGGCGTGTGAAACGACAGGTGCCGCCTCCTGGACTCCTTCTTCTTGTCGAGAAGCCGATTCATCACCCGGAAGAGTTGCACCATGCGCTCATCGCTGCGGGCAGACGGCGTCAGCGAAGTCTGGACGAGGAAGTGGCGGCTGGAGCCGTCGCTCCCAATCAGCGAGAGACGCCGGTGGCTGCTCCCATGCCGCCGCACGATCGGGACGTCGGCGCCGATGCGGTCCAACTTCACCGTGTGGTCAGGCGCAACCTCATGGTCCCCAAAGTACGCGCCTGGCAGCTCAATGTCCATGACATGGGACTCTCTCAGCTGCCTGCTCTCCTCCTCCAGCTTCAGCACCGCCGGCAGTCTGTCCTCCACATTACTCTGTAAATGAGCAAACAGGACAACAGTAGTCTGTAAACATAACACCCTACATGTTGACCAAAAACTCGATATCCTAAAGCCCTGCGCACAAGTATATATATATATCCACTGTAGACTTCACCTAACTGCGCCCATTTCAGCATGGATGGCAATGGACACGGTACCACTGATGATATGCACATCAAGAGGTCAGCAAGTGCGCTGAGGTGCGACTGTAGATACTGCAAGAAAGTAGAACTCGCAAGTATGACAAGAGCTGACCTGCAGGACACCCTTCCAATATTTCAGTCGTTCGGTGAGCTCCGCCAGGGTAGGGGGGAACGTGGTTGCGCTGTCAGGATCCAGATCCCTCTCGAACTCCCGCTTGTATTCGTTCACAAAGTCCGTGTGCTTTGTCACCGTGTCGCTCGAGAAGCAAGCCTTGCACACTCCTGCAAGCTCCTTCTTCAAGGAGCTCGGGACCTCTGCTGTGGTCGCAGTGGGGTACTTGTAGCAGCGGTGCAGGAGCGCGTGCACCACCGCCAGCAGCCGCTCTTCTGGCAGCGGCACAAAGCGCCCTCCAACCTCCTGCAGCATCGTCTGCAGTTGCAGGCATTGCATAAGGTATAATCAATAACTACGTTACATTTATTTACTACTATACCGGCTCTGAGGTCCAGGAACTTGGCTTAGGTGCTAGGCATGCACTGAAGCACACAGATTCTGACCCAACCTTGTGACTCATGACAAATGCGGTCCAACTTCAGACTTTTGCTTTCACTTGAAAGTCTTAATGTACTATTGAAAGTCTTAATGTACTATGTGTGGAAGTGTTGCATGGGCAGCTTGCTGCACACATTCCTTACACTGTTGGTCACAATACTGGCAACAGCACTTGGGAAGCAGGTCGTGGAGTTGGAGCTCAGACCTCAAGCTCAGCAGCCAGGTTGGTATGCTTGGCCCGCAGAGCCTCCATGACCTCCTTGGCAGCATCAAAGGCCTGCAGCGTCGCCTGGGGCCACGTGGAAATACTCGCAGTGCGCCGAAGCACCATGGCGGCTTGCGCTGCCACGCCGCCGCCAGGCCCCATCTGTGCACTGTCGTCGCCTCCGCCCTTGTTGAAAATTTCTATCGACGTGCCGGATGATGTCGGCCCCGCCGATGGCGAGTGGGGCACGTTCTGGGGGCCGTCCACGCCCCCGCCTTGCGACAGCGCCGGGGACGGCGCCCGGGACTCGCCGAGCCCCGGCATGGCCACAGCGCCCGCTTGTGCTCGCGCAATGCGTTGGAGCTGCTCCGCTTTGGTCGCAATGTCGCGCCTTTCCAGTAGGTACGTCCGGAGCCAGTAATATAGTGCCTAAGTGCCAAACCAGGTTGTCTTAAGTATCACAACATCCTGCCTTCCTAATGTACCCGTCAAGTTGCCATATGACAATGCCAGACGACCCTTGTGCGCATCTGTGCTGCAGTCCATGATGCAACAAGGTTGGCTGACGTAAGTGATGCCAATAACCCACTTGGCAGCCTTGACCAGTACCTGCGGAAAGAAGCTGGCTATCTTCAGCAGCACAGCTTTACAGTGCTGCGACTCGGGTCGCTGAAGCGAAAGGAGGAGCTGCGGGATCCACGTGAGCCACACCCAGTACGGGACGTTGTCGCCAAACTTGTCGAAGGCCCTCCCCACAGTGCCCTCACTGTTGTCGAAGCTGAGGAGGTAAAGGATCCGTGCCAGGTGGCTCCGTCCATGTGCGGAGCCGTACTTGATGCCCTGCAGGAAGCAGGAGACGGCGTATTCCAACCACAGCTGATCGCCGGTCTGCTGGTACACCTGTTGCAGTGTCCGAGCCACTTGTTATCATGAGGGGGTTGCTACTTACGAGAATCTTCAGAATCACAATGCTCTCAAAGATGAGATTGAACACAGAAATGTTGTACGCGTTCTACCTGCCCAGATTTTCTCGAGCACGATCATTTATGAGCTCTAATATTCTGCTGTATTGCTTTGAGCAACATCATAGAGGCGTATCGTTGCGAGACTATTGCTTTCAATTACAGCAGCTGAATACCTGATCGCAGTACCGTGCCCAGCAGATCCAGCCTTTTGGGAGGTTCTTGTCAGCGGAGTTCGCAGTGGCAAAGGCTTGGTTGGCTTGTTCACCATCACCCATCTTCTGCAGGAATTCACCCTTGAGGCAGAAAATTTCGGCCTTGTGCGACGGTAAGAAGTACTCAAGATTTGTGGTTTCGAGGATATTGAGGCCTGTCAATGTCTCCCCCTTTGTCATGAGGTACGCTTTGGCTTGCTCCTTGATCTTCACAAAGGCCTCCTACAAGTGCGACAAGATTTGGCAGTTCAGTTGCTGCAAAAACGAGATACTAGTTAACTCATGGGCTCCATTGAGAAACTAAACAATGCAACTATGTCCTGTCATGCAATCACCATTCAGATGTTAGCAAGTCTCTCCTCAGCATACACTACTTTGCATTTCCTCTGGAAGGCATAGTGAGTGAAGCTCCGGCCACTACCTGCACCTCCATTGTGTTGTAGCCGTACATGGTGGTAAGGATCTTCAAGCAGACATCACCTAGACCTTGCTTCCTGGCAATGTGTGCCAGCTTGTTGACACTCCAAGCCTTGTCCCGGAATCCGAGTTGATGGAGCTGCGGGCTTGTCTCGGCAAATCCCTGCCAATGGTTCTGTTCTTGGTGAGTACCTCGAGTGTCGGCTATTCATTTCTGCTGGACCATCTCCCCATTGACATGTACTATACTTAATCAGGATGGATTTTCCACAGGACTCCTCCTTTCAGCAGATTTCTAACCAACTAACTGAGGACAGGTTGTGAGATGCAGGATCTAAGTCTCACTAGCTGACCTTGAATGCAGTGATCACAGTGTTGTACAAGTGATTCCGCCACACCAGCAGGTCGGTCCAGACCGTCAGCTCGTCCCACTCATTGGGTACACGCAGTCGCCACGTCTCAAGGATGTCCTTGAGCTCCACGAATGGGGTCTGTCCAGGCGTTCCCCCTCCAGCTGTTGCCTGCTGCAGAATAATCTGCTGCGCTTGCCTATTTGACGTCCCGACCTCGACCAGGACTCTGAAGGATCCACAAAGGTAAGTGGAAGATCAACATCCAGGTAAAGCCAAAAAGGGTTTTGGCTCCAAGACACCGCACACTTTTCTCAGTGCTTTTCTTGTGCTAGCTTGGTACAATTGTCCTACAATCACAAGCTTCAACCAAAAACAGCAAGGTCTATGTAGTAGCCAAAGCTTGACTTCCAAGTAATTTCTCTTCCTTCTTGCTAGAGCGGCTGTCAAGGCCAGCCAGTCTCTCAAGAAGCACACCCAGCATGCAATGAAGCTCGCACACGATCGACTTCCACGCATGACTAAATGGCAGAGTGAAGGCTTCGTCAGCAACCTGGCAGACTCTTGGAGCTCCACGAGTTGCTGAAACTGCTGGAGAAGGGGGATGTGTGGACACACCCCCAGCTCTGGCAGCTGCCACCACTTTTTGAGAGCCATGTCTAGACCCTGTTGCATGAGAGTACAGCTCAGTCAGCAGATGTGGAATGTTTAGCCTATATCAGTCCTACTCAATTCAATCCATCTTCTAATCTGCCCTTTCATGCGGACTGAGATGCCTTTGGCACAGGATCTCCACTCCGCGAATCACCTGTGCAACACGTTCTTCGGCCTCTTGAATGCTGGGCATAGGATTCCCAAGCAGAGCAGCCTGCACCAAGTCGGGAGATGCATGATTCTCAACACAATGATAGAGACATAGCTTGTAGATACAGCCTCAGATTGACATAGCTTGTGGCTGACGTAGTTTATCAAGAACAGCCTCACATACATGGCATATCTATCTGACACAAAATGGCACAAAATCAAGATCTTTTCTTATCAGATAGTTTTACCTGCCCCGGCTCCTGGACAGAAACAACACTGGTGTCGTGCAAAGCAATAAAGGCCTGGACCATCCGGAATCGTGCATTCTCCTCCACTTGAGCCTTAGGCAAGATGTCATTCTTCAGGCTGGCCCAGCGATCAATGTCAGTCGCCTCAGGCATCTTCCAGGTCACGTCCAGCAGGATGTCGTAATTACCGACGCTCCGCCCAAAGTCTGTGAGAAGGTCCCACTGGTTCAGCCGCTTTGCGCAGCTCAGCCACTGCTCCTGCCACAGGCACATCTCCGCCTTGCTCGCGGACGGGCTGCCCTGTGCACCAGGCCCTGCATTGTAGACTCCCTGCCAGGCAAGGTCCTCAGCCTCAGAACCACAAATCGCAAAGTATGTAAAGATATGGTCATACAGCTCACAACAGGAATTACAAGCATACATGCCAAACCAGGCGGCACTGAAGGTGCATTGGGAGCTTGCTCGTATACTCAGTCCTACAGCAAGTCTAGGGGACAAGCCCACAAACCGGCGTCGCTTTCGACATGGCTGCATAGAATGCATTCAGAGCCTGCTCGAAGAATCCGTGCTGCACCAGCGAAAGACCAGCCCGTGTGTGCGCAGTAATGCTTCGGCGCTTCCAGAGACCACACAGCACATCTTCCTCATTCAGCAACCTGCCAACACATTTTCAACGTATTAGACCATAAATGAGACTGAATGAGCTCTCTCTTGAGCAGCGACTCTGCGATAGCCAGCTCAATGGGGCCAAGACATCCCAAAGAGAAAACATCAAATTTCCTGCAGCCAGATCAGATGCTCACCTGTATAGTTCAGCGAGAGCATCAAAGCAGCGGCTCTCCTGTGGGAACAGCATGACATGTGACTCCAGCAGGGGTATTGCTATGTGCCAGGCGTTATAGGTTTTGCCAAGGAACTTGATCAGCTCGCTGGGTATCTTTGGCTGCGGCTGGCTCAAGGAAATGCCCTCCAGCAGTGCCTGCAAGAACGAGGATTCCGGGTGTTAAGTACGTGTCATGTCCTGGTTCTGAGACTTGCATGAGCTGCACTGCTACTGCAATTACGTGCCCAATTGGTCAATGTCAAGAGGTGAAGCAAGGGCGCACCTGGACGACGTTGGGCCTAAGATGTGCCTGCTTCGAGTGATGCTCCTTGGAGAGAAGCGAGATCATTGGCTTTGCAAGTAGGACCTGTTCCTCCTTCTGCAGGGTTGCCCAGACAATGGGAAAAACTAGCACCCACATGTGATATGCCACATTGGCGTCCACGGATGCGAGCTCCCGCAGCGGCACCACGAGCTCCAGAACCTGCATCACGTCGTGGCATGATCAAGTCAAGGCCTGCAGGGCCTGCAGCAGAGTGCCAGACCACAAGCACTTGGGCATGCATCACTACAATCCTCAAGAAGCAGTCAGAAGCAGTCAGCATCAAAGTATAGCATGGTTGTCAAATCACATGGAATGACCATTATGTCTTTCGGATAGATAGCCATTATCTTGACCTGCATTCGCGCCATCTCGTTCATGAATGCTGCGTGCTTGTTCACCACACTCGCAAAATTGGGGGCTGTGTTCTCAGCCTCCTCTCCATCCACACTGCCCGGGAGAGCCATGCCAGGCCTGTCTGCGATATTGCCAGAGGCCAACAAAGGTGGGAGCTGAGCTGAGTTTGGCGCGAGTGTGATGGGCTCGTGCTCATTGAGGATGGCCAAGAGGAGGTCCAGGCCTTGCTTCAGCCAGAAGCAGTCGCTCAGAGCCTCCCACTCCTGGAGCGAGACAATGTACTGCAGGCGCGAGAAGAGGCTCCGGCCAATGAACTCGTGGTACAATGTGAAGAACTTGTGGCGCAGCATGGGATCCTTGGCACGTAGCCCGAGCATGAACTGCCGCTCCACCTTCTGGAAGGCCTCCTGCCGAACAGGAAGCGGGTACCTGCAGAGATACAAGAATAGGCAACCAGGAAGCAATTAGATCTAACAGATCATCTTGTCATTAATCTAGGGCCCTGTCCTGGCCCTTTGGTACTCAAGAACTCATGCCAAGCAATAGTTGCAAATGCCACGAGGTGCCAGGCCCATCCTGATGACCCTTGTGATTGACCATCATCTGGACAGCATCATCCACTACTTAGCTTATCTAGCATGTGATCTGCTGCTGAGGGGGCTTACTTGTCTCCCTCAGAAGAGAGCTGGTGAAGCAGAATGAGGAAGTCAGTCTCCCATGTCTCGAGTTGCGCCGCAGGCATGTGGCTACGGTCAACTTGCGCCAAGCGTATCAGGAATGCAATGACCTCCTTGGTACTTAGTGAACCTCCTCCGCTTGCCAGAGGCCTGTCAAGACAAAAGCACGAATAGCTCTCATGCTTTCATCATCCCATACAATTAAAGTAACAATCAGGGAGTGTCTTGTTATATCAAGCCAGCACTGCAGAGGCTACAAGCAGGTGACGTGAAGCTAGCGAAGCTTTATATAAGGGGTGTCACCGTGAATGATGCAATTGGGTCAAGACATATCAAGCATGCTGTGACGATGGTGTGGTGGCCTGGTTTTGCAAGCAATTTGAATTTTGCATACGTAAGGAGATGGTTAAGTGGCAAAAGCAAGAACTGATACAAATTGAGTCACGATACAACTATATTCAAACAACACATCCTTGAATGGAATTCTGTTGCTCCACCTGAATTCAGTGTTGACCCAGTTCTTAATGATCTCTAATATGGTAAGTAGCACGCTCGCCTCCATGCCTTTCTCTGCAAGAAGCTGCTGCAGGATCTGGCCAAGAATCCGCTTGCACTCTGGAACTTGCAACACCCGTCCTTGTATTAACCTGATTGCCAATTTCAAGTTTGTGCCAGGGCCTCCATACTCTGTAGCTGCTCTCGCGGTCGCCGCCAATGCTTCTGCATCTGGCTGCTGGCCCTGCAGCAACAGTTGGACCATCAGCTTTCTCCCGATTGTCTGTAGATCTACCAACAGCATCTACTAAGAGATGTGATCACAGGCATGAAATCTGTTGCAAGTGTCTGTTGCAAGTATTCTTCTGCTACACTAAGTTCACAGCCCGTGTCTCCACTGACGAAATGCTAGCCCCCACTCAAGGTAAGAACCTCTGGTGCACTGGCACAAGTGTACATGCCTTTTGTAGCTCAAGAGAATACCTGCTTGACAAGACCTGCAGTCTGCGTGGTCAACTCACGAGCCAGGCGCTGTATTACGCGTACGAGGAGCACAAGGTATCGATCGACATACGGCTGACCAGCCTCTGCCGCTGTTTTGATGATCTGGAGTACTGCCGCGATTGTGGTGTTTGCTGCTCTCTGCTTCATGAGCTGCACAATCAAGGGTCAAGAAGCATTAAACTTTTGTAAAAGACACGTGACACTCAGCCGTAAGGCTCCACGAGTGATCTCCACATCAACGTGCTGCAATCCTGGGTACAACTTGAAAGCTCCAAACAGCTTCGCTTATATCCACCAAGCTGTTGCTTGTGACAAGCTTCAGCATCAAGCTGCTTGATAAGGTGCAAAGCTGCAGCTGCTTAGAGGCAGAGAGAGCATACTGAGCTCATATATACCACGCTGAAGCAACAGCCACCTCTTTTGTCAGGAATAAGAGATAAACAACTAATAATTTGTCAGGGAGGAGGTAGGAGAGGCAGAGCACACAGACCGGAGGCAGCTGGGAGGTGACAGCCTGGAGCTGTTTATTCAGGATCTCCTCCAGCTTGATGTACAGGCCCTTCACATCGGTGGGGTTACTGGGTGCATCAACAGGATACTGGCCGAATACAAGGTGAAGGACGGAGCCAAGCGACTCCATGATCTCTTGCACCTTGCTGTTTAAGCATGGCTCCAATACCTGCCCATGAGGCATTCACGGGAGGCTTCACGAAGTGGCCATGGCCTCTGGATGGTTTAGATGGCAGACCAAACACATGTTGCATTTGTACTACACAATCGTTCTGCAACATTCTTGCTAGTTGACGTGATATGGAATAGTCATGTATGCAGGCAGACCTTAAAAGACCGTCCGTCTTCGGCAGATACATTGCTGAAATGCAGCAGTTACTGAAACAACAATAGAAACAGCCCTCTAATTGATAATATCTGATTGATATGTTTCATGATGAGGAAGGTAAGCACTATGACCCGGTCGTTTTGGTCCGCTTCAGACACCAACAACCTGGCCAGAGTGCAGTCATATTACCAGGACAATGACACTCGCATTGTTCAGGAGGAAGCGGTGTGCTTGCTTCTTGAGGACCCGAGCGAGCACATCTAGCCCAGTGCTGAGCACGTGGAGGACCTCTTTGGCCTGTGGGCTGGCTGCAGCTGCAGCAGCAGCCGCAGCTGCGGCAGCAGGGCCTCCTTGTCCCTGCATTGCCGCATCAGAATGTGATTAGGCTGACAGCTTCATTATCAGGGCGGCATTTGTGCAACTTGAACATCCGCAGTAGCGAATTGAATACACAATGCAGTTGTCCTTGTAGCTAGGGTCAACACACCAAGCAAACACCTACATTGCATGTGCAAGCTGAGAGCTTGTCTCAAGCTCCATCGAGGAACAGATGGAAAGCACTCTGCGTAGTCGTGCCCTTATTTGATATAATTTACGAGGCTGTCCAGCAAGACAAACCTGTGGCGCTTGCACGTTGGCTGGCTGATTTTGCAGATTCAGTTGGTGCTGCAGCAGCTTCTCGAAGTAATTCAGCTTGACATTGGCCTCGGGCCACACCGTCAATGCATCTTCAAGCAGCTCCACAGCCTGCCACCGTCCATCCAAAACCACCAAGTCACCAAAAATCACCAACTGAACAAGGCTTGGAATTCTGAGCAATGGTCTATCTTGAAATCGCAGGCGTGCCTTGAAACCTTGGCAAGGCATGTCTGTCAAGTCGCAGCTGACACAAGCAGACGCGTGGGGACCTGACTGTGATCGTTGACATTGCAAGCCTTGCCTGCTTGTGGAGAGAGCTCAAGTCCTTGTCCTTCTGCTCCGTGAAGAGCGCGACACGAATCAAGAAGCTGATGATCATCTCCTCCATGGCCGTATTCGGCCTGAACTCCTCCTCCGCAGCTCCTCCCTGCGGCGCCGTCTCTGGACCAGCCAACCCACCTGGGGCTGGAGCACCGTTCTCCAGCTTGACCTTCTTCGCAGGGTCGTCGTGCGGTAGTCCGGCCATTTCGGCGGACCGCTTGATGCTGCTCGCAGGGCCGCCCTTGGGGGTCACAGCTGGAGTGGCCTCCTTGCCTCCATCTGCTGCAACTTTTGCCTCGGACTGCCTCCTCCGTTCCCACGCAATGATGAGCCCAGCGAGGTCGAGAGCCAATCTGCGATTTTCCGGCGTGGTGTTGGCTGGCAGCCCCAGCCGGCTCAGCGAGTTGACCATCTGGGGCACGAACTGCGCCCTGCTGGGGTAAAACAGGTCGGTGTGCTGGACCAGGAGCTGTCATGGTGGAAGACACAAGAATCTCAACATGTGAGTGGTCCCTTGTGCTTGTCTGTAGCTCGTACTGACAACAGAACCACTACATCATGTATGCTCTTCTGATATTGTGTCAAGCACCAGATCAAGGACCAAGCCTTTAACTCTGCCACAGGCTATTGTACTTAACCATGACTCTGGAGGCAACGAGAGCTGCCTTACTTGGAAGATGTGGACCAGATGCGGCAATGAGTGGCCCTCCTCGACGAGTATCTTCTTGGTGTATCTGATCCAGATGGGCACCTTGAAGTCACCAGCAGGTAGCCTTTTGGGCAGGGCGGGCATCAGGATGTCGAGGGCTTGCTTTACCAATACTCGTGTCTCAGGCTGGCACGTCCGAAGGAGGGCCACAAAGACCTGCCAAGGGCTCAACAAAAACGCCATCAAGGAATGTGCAGAGGACATTTTCATATGCATGTCATGATGATGTAACGAAGCAATTTGAGTATGAGGTGTCTCCTATATAGGTGTATCCTGACAATTCTCCTCAATGACTTTAGTCAGAAGAAGTTGTACCAGGTTGGAAGCCAGTTCAGCATTCATCTGCAGTAGTTTTTCAGCAGTACTATGCAGGACCTTGACAATACCAGGACCTCTATGATGCTGACCAGTACCTCAACACAACTGAACCCACACAGTCATGCAGGTTCAGGCAATCAACGTTCCTACTCACCTGCAAGATTATCTTCTCAGGTGCCTGGTATGCCGCAAGGAAGTGCGACACATTCACAAAGGCCCATTGCTTGGAAGCAGCCTCCTCTCGTCGGAGGTGATTCCAGCCGAATTTGATAAGCTCCTTCCGATGATGCACGAGGTCATTCGGCAGGTGCTTGATCAGCACTGTAGCGAGTTGCAGAAGCTCAATCCGCAGAGGCTCTTCGTACTTCTCACTGACCTGGTAGTCATCCACGAGCTTGCCTGATCAGCTTCGAAGATGAACAAGCACACAGATACATGATACAAGATATACACAGATACACATTCAGATACAGACACAGATACATCACAAGAAGCGCCTTGCTGCAAGGTACAAGCTGATCTCAGAGCTCAATCACTGTTTATTCATATCCTTCCACCGACCTATCCTTCGACCTACCTTTCGACCTACAAGCCGTATAATGACGAATACATCAGCAGCCAGTATCACAGCAGCAACAATCATTAAGTGGTGCGCTTACTTCTTCTGGGGGATCGAGTAGGTGCTTCACAATGGTCTCGATGATGCTGACATCAACAACTTCCCAAGCCTGCCCTGCTTGGAAAGAGTGGGTGAGCACCGGCAGGATGAGCATCTGCAGAGCAGTAACGAGGTGGTCCTGCGGTAGCATTTTCTTTGCAAAGACCTCCAGGAAACGCAAGATCACAGTCTTCTTCTCTGCTGAGCTGTACTTCTCCGGTACCTGCCACATACATTGCAGGCAGAGCTGCCCAGTTGAGCTGCCTAAGCTGTAACATGGAATGTATAGACCCGATGAACTCAAGGATTGCCGACGTACTTAAACAAGGGATTACAGGCTTTGTCTGACAAATGAGCAATAAGAAAAGATGGACCAATCTCAGGCATTAAACAAAGTGATAGAGAAGCTAAGTCACATATAGCTGCAGACTATCTGCTGTTTTTTGGACAACAGGTCAACTTCATTCTTGGATCAGTGGTTTAGCAGTTCATTCACCTCCACCATGTAGAACTCCCGCAAAAATGTGTAATCCAGGCGGGTACGGCTGCCAAAGATAGAGAGCATCTCAAATAGCACATCAACCTCACTGCGGTCTTTCCTGAGGTAGTTGAGGAAGCACTTGATGAGTCTTTTGCTCTCTTTCACCTGTGCAGCAACCAGGGAATCGGGGATTCATTAATGGACACCCAATGAAGTATGCAACAACAAAGCAGAGACTCATTGGAGGGCGCTTGGAGTGTCAGGCTTTACTGAGCAACATTTCTCCAAATTTGACCAAGCATCTAAATGGAAATCTCAAAAGCTTGGCAGGAGAGTAAGTAAGGAGGTGTGGCATGCAGTAGAACACAGTCGATAGTCAAGCTATAGACGGGAACATACCCACAACCATATCTCAAATGCATCTAGTCTGAGGACTTAAGACATGACATCATGATTGCAGCAGCTAAAATTTAACAGGAGAGAACCTGTGGCTCTCTCTGCCAGGGGAGGAGAGAGCCAGCTCACCTGCAGCAATGTCAAGTTCTGCTCGTTGCGTAGGCATCTCAAGCGACCCGGGGAGCGCCACAGGCGAACCAGTGAGTCGAACATGACTCTACTATTGACGAGCCAATCTGGCATCAGCTTGACTAGTGTAGAGACGAGTGCCACTCCTTGGAAATGTACATCACCAATGCTTCCTGCAAGTTTGCGATCAGGCTTACTCAAGTAACCTGCTTGTCTTGCTACACTGATACAAAAGCAGTAAGTCATGATAGGAAGGAATCAAGATCCTGAGGCAGGGTCGTCAAACAGACGAATCAACTGCATTGATTTGTCTGTCTTGTCATAAGTCCAAGAGGAGCAATTCGTGACAATCATGCTATTTTGTCGATTACAGGCAACATACTCAATCAGGAAGCCAAAAGTGGAGTTGAGGAGAACCTGCAAAGAGATCACTTCCAGTGACATACTGTGTGGTGTCTGCCTGAGGTATGTGCCTCTGAAGGGCTTGTGCAATGATCTTGTCGCTGGACCTGCCCAGCTCCTCCCGTAGGGGCTGCCCTACGCTTGACTTAATGATGTCCAGGAATCTGTTGGAGAAAGTTGAGAGTATCAGTAAGCCCCATTGCAAACATTAGTAGTATCGAAAAACTATGACACCACCAACTAATATGGACATTCATTCATCTTATACATTCATCACTACACAACTCACAGCTACCTCATGTCGAGCTGTTTCAGAAGGTGTACACAACAGTTGGGGGCAAAGGTGAGAGAGACATACAAGCCCCAGCCTTGCATGCTCCCTGCGACAGCCTTAACCCTTGTCATGAGCCCTGTCCCCTGGCTTACCTGCTGAACATGGGAGGCTGATCGAGGCGAGCAAGGAAGTAGTCCACGGATTCAGAAGCGTAGCGATTTAGAAATTTGGCAAAGGGGGCCCGGTAGGGGCTATTAAGCTCACTGTAAACCTGCCCTGGGGCCAAGGCCTGCTCCAGCGAGATCGTCATGGTTACCAAGCTGTCCAAGAACCGGTGAGCTGCCGGAGGAAGAAGGTGAAAAAGCTCCAGAATGGCTGCTCAAGATGTCACAGCAGGACAATAAAAATCAGAAGATCAGTTTTTGCCATTGATGACTGCTCAAAGCGCGGAGCTACAGTACCCCCACAGAACAACCAGACAATTTAGACAAAAGAAGCCTTGTAATCCCATGACAGCACTATTTTTCATTTTTGCCGTTTCTTGAGATTTTAAGCTATATAGCATTAACAGATGTGTAAACATCTCAATTACTCTCAGCAATTATTGCGTTTGACACCAGAGGCAGCGTGCAGTGAGCACAGCAGACATAAGCAGAGCTTTCACACGAGTACCCAGATTGTGTATATCAGCTCTGCTCACCTCCTGCTACTTTCGGCTCTTCGCCAGCTTTCCAAGACTTCTGAGCCAGCTTCTCTGGTTCTTGCCACTTCCTCAGGTGATCCAGAAGCTTCTCGCCGAGCGTGACGTTGAACCAGTTGGAGAGCAGCTCGAGCAGGCGAGCTAAGCCCTGCGGTGGGGTCAAGGCAAGCTCCTTGGTGCTCAAGTGACTCAATGTTTCTGATGAGTGAGCAGGTCATAACAGGTCAAGATCGCACTCACATGGCAGGTGTCAGGATTTCGGGAGTTCAGGTCGTGATGTTAAGGCTTGGGATGAGGGCTTTTGCGATATGCTTTGAATTCACAGGATGTCTGCCAGATAGGAGTTGAGATATGCATGTCGACAACTGTAGCCCACAAGCATGGGTGACGGTGAAACGAAGGCTTCCCAAATTAGGCCACTAAGTTGGCTAAGCTACTTGATACCTACCATAAAGAGAGGGCGTCGTCTTTGTACCTGTAGGAGGGGCAGATTCAGATGGCGATAATGTGCCAGGTTCATGAGAATGGGACGGAGGCTACTCTGCAGCAGATCCTTGGGCATCTTCTGCTGTTGTACGACCTGGACATTAAGAACAGGAATTCCTCAGCTATATGCTATGGCAAACCTCTGAGCTTACATCCAGATCAAAGTGACACTTTGCTGACGGTTTGGCAGACAGATGAATGGCTATGCAGAGCAACAGAGAAGGTGTGCAGCGCAAATGGAATGGAGGCCAAATCAAGTCAGACGATGGCCAGGCAAGAGGTATTCAAATACCTGGGCTACACAAATCGAAGCCCTATGCTAATGAGGGTCAATGTAAAAGTGCAAAATTTGGCTTAAAAGTAAATGAGAATATGCTCTATGTAGGCATCGACAAAAGACAGTTGTTCGGCCTACGATGATGGAAAGCAGGTCGGTGGATTGGTTTATTTTCTCAACCTGACGGAGGCCTTCCTTTGCGACAGTCACTATCTCGGGTGTCCGGCATGTGAGGCTCTTAAAGAACATGGCAATGATCCGCGATCTCAAGTCGGCATGCTCGGGGGTTGACCTGAAGTCAGTCCAAGCCATGGCTGTGCAAAGGAGCTCAATGCAGGCTGTCCTCAGCTTTGTGAGCACAGCTGCCACTCTTGGATTCAGAAACTTGCCATGAAGGGAGGACTCGTCCGTCTCAGCTATGGTCAGCGCTTCTGTGATAAGGAGGACGAGTTCTCCAGAAAGCTTGAGCAATGGAGGCCGCAGACCCAAACAGAAGTTTAAGGCCATGACGGTGCCAATCTGCCTCACAATTTGACAGCATGTTATCATCAGAAGACTGTAAGGCGTAGAGAAATCATATTGTCTTCATGACATTGTTACAACGCTCAACCTCTCCACCAAATTCAAGTGGAAGATGTGACTACACGAGCATTTAACAGCCTTCTCATGCTGCAGTCACACCTTTCCACCAGCAATCCCACAGCCTTCTCATGCTGCGGTCACACCTTGAAGAAGATGCATGGGCCATAATACTTGCCTGCTGTTCCACGTGCTTATGCCGGAGGGGCTTCGCCAGCAGCGGCTGCAGAAGCTTGTCGTGAAGTGGTTCGAGCAGCTCAGACACCTCGGACCCAGTCCTGGCTGCCAAGAGGGAGAGGCAGGACTGGACGTTCTTCCGCACTGTCGGCGGCGAGTTGGGGTTGAACAGCTCTGCTGCAAGCACCTCCATCACGCCCTGGAAGCTAGCTCTCTTGTGCTGCTCCACTACCGTGTCATCTACATTGTTGACAACCCGCAGCACCTGTGCAAAATATCAAGCACACACACAACAAACCACAGCAAGTATCTTCACGCACAGACCAATGCAGCTCTCAAATGCAATCAGAACTATTGCTTGTACATCATGACGTTTCTGGAGCAGTCTATGTCAAATGCATACATACTAGCGTCATTCTTTTGATACTCGAAAGCAGTCAACCAGGGCAAGAAAAGGACCTGCGTCAGAACTTTGTCAGTCTCTTCCTGTTCTCGATTGGCGTGTGGCGGAAGCCTCTTCAGAACGTATAGCAACGCTCGTACAGCTCGCACCTGCAACCGTACAGAACATATCAGATTTCGCTTGACGAGCTGAGCCCTTTGCATAGTGGGTCAAATATATAGTATCTACCGCTGGAGTCAGAGTCCATGCACCAGCAGAAGAGCTGTGCTACGGGCTGACCTGGAAATGGCAGAGCGTGTCCACGGGGACCTTGCCAATCAATGCCCCAAGCCCCATGACACCTCCCATCTGTGCCTGCCACGTCCCACCATAGCAGCAATGCAGCAGCCTGGGAAGCAGCTGCTCAAACACCGGGATCCGCACAGAAGGTGGCGGAGAGAACACGGGGTTCAAGGAGGGGCTCGACACTGCCAACGGCGTCCCAGGCGCTCCAAGGCTGCCCCTGGTTGCCGTAGGCATGCCTGTCTGCTTCGAGCGGGCCAGCAAGAGCAATGTCTCTGCGAAAACTTGCAAGCCCTGCAATACGTGACAGCCAATTTTGATAAGGATTTCATAAGACTGGACTTGCTTGATAAGAGGGAAACCTCAGAGCTGCTAGATGAGATGGCAACTTTAAGGTCTGAGCTCTAGAGTATAAAGCCTAGGCCATAAGGCTTAGACCCTACGTTGTCACTTGAATACCACATCCTGAACCTCATCAAAGTGACAGCTACCAGATAACAGCATGAGTGGTCAGCACACAGACCTGCAGGGCAGCCTTTGCATGGCTCCGGTTATTATCCGAGAGTACAGCAACAAGCGCATCGAGGAAGATGAGGGGGTCGAGCTCCTTCAGATTGCTCTGGGGCCGCGCCTTGCCACGGCTCGCTGCTGCTGCAGAGGCAATGCTGCCCGTTGCCGAGGCACTGCCAGGCCTGTCTGCGGCGGACAGAGGCGAGCCTGAAGTCCCACCACTGGAGGGTGCTGCCGATGCCTCTATGTGGAACATCATGGCAAAATGGCGACATATGCTCCCAACAAAGTCATCCTTGGCATCCTGGATGGGGAACATTTGGAGTGTGCAAGTAAGATATTCGTCAGTCACCTTAACATTGCAATAAGTATGAACATGAACAGCCCAGATGTGCGACATACAGAGATTTACAAGCCCAACTTCCATGGGTAGCTCATATGCTAGATCCACAGGCAGATAGTATTGCAGGAGACTGTGGCTAAGGTAAAGAATACCATGAGATCAGCGTGAGACGAAGCTGCGAGCACAGCCATGAGAAGCACGCGGAAAATGCTCCGCTCGGCCATCAGCTGCGTCTTGGTCTTCACACCGAGATCAACCTGCAAAAGCACACGTAGCACTCAAATGGGGGGTCACAAGCTCCAGTCAAGATCTGAGCAGGCGCTGCCATTCCAGTACACCTGGTTACTGCTTGCACGAAGAAGCTCTTGCATTAAGCATTAAGCTCCTGCATTGAAAGCTCTTGCTAGGAGCATTGCAGCTACTGACGTAGATTACAATAATGTGCATGTCAATCTGTGTTATGGGAGCAGTCCCTTAGACAGCAACATGTGCTCCTCTGATCGTGAGCAGGAGCGGAGGACCTCACCCTGTTCATGCTGCCGGACTCCGGCCTCCGCCGTGCTGGGTCTACCGATGTCAGAAGCATCGTGCTCAGCTGGCCGGGAGTCAAGAAGCCACCCTCCACGGCAACGTTGCCCTTCAGATTCAGCACCGATGCCAGGCAGACCCTGAGGAACTTCAGGGCCTGCTTGCGGTAGTACAGGTCCAGGCTTCCCTGCAACAGAGCACGACAACACCATATTATGTACAAATGCATTGACATCAGGCAAACTCCTGATTTAGACTGGCAGTCGACTTATCACTGACAACAAGCTAAATGTCACAGTGACTGACCATTATCTCGTCACACAAGCTGGCATGCTTGTCGAGCAGACTTCACGAAATCATGACTGCATAAGGTTGTAAGACTTTGTTATATTAGTAAAAGCATCAGCCTCCTGAGCTTCGAGGCTGGTTGGTCAAGGCATACCGTGTTGTTGAGGGCAGCCTGTCGTGCCAACAAGATGCAACGGTCGAGTGGGACCAGGAAGCTTGTGCTGGGCTCGAACATCAGAATGTGACGGAGCCCGTGCTCAGGGTTGTCCTTACACTCGAGCTCCAGCGGATCTTTCAGGAAGCGGCGGTTTCTGCCCCCCAGCTTTCCAAGTAGCTGAAGAGCCTTGACACCGTAGACGTATGGCTTTGGCCTTAAGTGACCCCAGAGGGTCAGTATCAGCTCATTCATCACGCTGGCCATGCTGCACAACAAGTTGGTGAAATTAGAAATTTCAACTTGCGCAATGTCAAGCAACCTGACACTGAACAAGCCAGAAAGAGGGCAAAATTTTCCATCAAAAGAGAGGGCATAGCAGCAAGCATTGCATTGTGACCTGCACAAACCGCAGAGCATGCAGGTATCCAACAAACAATCTACATGCAAAAAAGAAAGACTGCTCCACTTCATGCATGCACGCAGCAAAGAGTTGCCTGTAAGTACACAGACCTTGGTTCTAGAAATTCTGGGTTCAGGCTGTCAACCCAGAATTCCAGAGTCCTTAGGCCCAACCCAGCAAGCTCCTCAGAGCCCTTCAGGGCGAGGACGAGGGGCTTCATGAGCCGCGGAAGGTGGGGCAGGAGTGCGGAGAGCCGCACAGGCAAGGTGAGGCAGAGCTCGACCAAGAGGTCGTGCATTTCTGACCCTGTTGGCCCGTCCAACATGGCCAACAGCAGGTTGAGGCAAGGCTGCAAGAAGGAGATGAACTCTCTATACAGCGAGTCGAACTTTCCTCCATTCAGTGCACGGAACATCGTCCGAAGGAGCTGCATGTACCTGTGAGAAAACACGACTACTCTATGAGCACCAATAGGAGGGCGTAAGAATTATTAGCATGGATGCCAATACTAAATGCAGACTTCGACTATAGTGGCAAGCAAAGTGAGGATGCTGAGCGGCGCGTCTCACCCTGAGGGCTTGTCCAGTTGAGTAGCATTCTTCATGCAAGTCTCCATGAGGACCGCGACGTGCGGCTGCAGCACGCGCTCGCACTCCACTGGATACTTAGCGACAGCGCCAAAGAGAAGCCTGAAAAGTTGAAGGACGAGCTTTGCCGACTCTGTGTCGGGTTGCTTGAGGGTTTCCAGCTTTGAGGCCACCAGGAAGTATGCCAAAACATCGGCAAAGTGCTTGCTGGCCTTGGGGTTTTGCAGCAGCGCTGCAAATATCTGCATGAAGCACATGCAACGTGAAGCGCATGACAGGCTTGTCACTAATGCACAGAAACCTCAATCATGATGCCCAGTCTGTAACCCCAGAGGGCTATCGTAGCCAGAGGGTAAGATGATTTGTCTCTAATAAGCAGGAGTGCACTTGTATCTGTTGCTTGCTAAAAGTACCTGAAGAAGTTGTCCATTCAAGAGGAGGCAGTCAAAGAGGTGAGGCATTGTCATGCTGAACATGTCCATAAAGTTGCGCTGCTCAAGCACTGTGAAGACCATCGCATAGTGCAGAAAGATCTCCTCATCTTCCTTCTCTTTGAAGAGAGCGAGGCACTGCACCCCGCTCTTCAGCAGTCCAGATGCCAAGCGAACCTGCCAATATAGATATTGACATTGATATTGATACTGGTATGGATATTGGTATTGGCATTGATATTGCCTGCTCAGATTGTAGACAGTTGAACCTTTTCTGTGATTTTCAGCCCCTTCTAGCCTAGGGCTTGGCTTTGTGTAGCCTTTTGTCCTTTGCAATACCTTCGCCATTTGCGTGCATACTGTACGGACTCGACGTGGCCTCCATTTCATACAAGCGCACTGCCCACCATCCCTATAGTGCTAATTGTACTAATTGTACTATTTGTACAGATTCTACAAATTTTACAAACTCTACTGATTGTACTAATTGCTAATTGCTCTAATAATCAGTGATCTGGACTTATGTGTAGCACAATGCCGATACTGGCATGCACAGCTTACCTCCTCTTCTCGCATGCCTTTGGTACCAGTAGTAATCTGGCCACCAGGCACCATTGGGCCGCCATTGAAATGAGTAATGCTCCAGACCAGTGTCTTCATGCCTACACAAAAAGCACCCAACCTCCTTGGCAATTGCCTCTAAACGCAACGATTGCAATTTGTTGAGTGACAGAGCCCTCTAACGTTGTGTGACAGTGCACTGTTCGATCAGTTGAGGCCTAGACACTCCCTCATGACATCAGGGGTTCACCACTCAGATGTTTAAATCTGGGACTTTTGGTTTGCCATGTAACAGAATGTAGGATTGAATATAAGTGGACTCTCATCTTACCCATTATGAGAGTCTTGATCAGCTGCTTGCAGTCGCTCAATTCCTTGGCATGATCGGGGGGGGCCTGAAGGTTCAAGGCTGCCTGCAAGAAAGAGTACATCTGACAACAGGTAAGATTTAAAGTAGATGAAGTCAGACAGTCAGCAAGACGGCAGAACCAAAGAGAATATGACATCATTTGCAGATTCCTGACAACGGAACATAATTCAAGTACTGATTGGCACTTACCTGAAATGGTAGTTCCAGGCGAGTTCCCAAGCTTGTCTGATTCTTGTCTTTCTGAGTATTTGATTCTGATAGCAGCTGCGCAGAACAATTATATGGGCCAGTAAGCAAACAGATATTCCTTTCACAGTCAAGCTCGCCAACCAGGTCTGCTACTAATCTTGCAGCTCTTCCAATGCACACTCTCAGATTACAGATAATACCTGTGGTATACCGCGTTTGAGAGTTCCAAACTTGCTCACAAGGGCATCCAGGATGCGGCCCTGTCAGTAAGGTCATAGGTCAAAGTTCAGCTTCTACAACACACAAACTAAGAAGCACTATACACTAGGACCCAAGTGGGCACTGTTGCTTTTAGGAATGCTTCCTTGGGGAAAACACATTTGTCGACCCTATGAAACATCCCAAAACCATTGTAAGTCTGATCTGGCATATGGTGCCAAATCATTGCGAGCCTCACAAGGATAGCCCGGCCTTCTTCTCGTTGTGCTTCGTGTCTCCTGCCAAAGATGGTCTCAACCTGCAACCAAAAGCTTGTCTGTGCATGTCATTCAAGAGGCAGAGCATAGCGGGCGTGCGAGTCACACAAGCAACACAATAAACAGCCACCCTGCTCCCCCAGCCAGAAAACCAGAACTCCAATCAATCCCAGCGTGTGATATTTGCAACTGAGACCACATACTTTTCCCATATAGTGTTGATTTGGAAGCTGACCTCACCAGATTCAGCATGAGGCGAACACATGTCATCTGTACATTGAGAGGAAGCGAAGAATCGTGCACGTTGCGCGAGAAAAGGTACACAATCCTTAGCAACTGTACGCAAACAGCCGCTAGGACTCCACCTTGGTCAGGTCAGAAGAAGAGTCATGCTTAAGGATCATCCCATTTGCACTTTAAGTACTTGTCTGTCAACTGAGAAACCTCAAAGAGTCTATTGGTAAGAAGGGATATGTTGGGGCACCTGAGGTAAGGTCAACTCTGTCCGAACATGATGTATAAGCTCTGCGAGGAGGCTGTATGCCAGCGGCCGAAGGGTCTCAAAACAGGCCCTGCCAACACCTACTAGCACTCTGCAATACACAGAAGCAGAGCAGACTTTTAGGAAGTGGCACTCCCAACGGGGGCAAGGGCTGTGAAAAGCCAGCCCGAAAAGAATTGACAAAGGTTCGAAGGGGCCAAATGACGGAGGGGCCTAAAAGGAGGTGCAGAGCTCAGCTGCAAACTTGTAGACAGGTACGCTTGGCAATTTCTTGACCTCATGAATCCAATTATCCACTTCCAATTAGCATAATTGACCATATCCAGAATCATCTTCTGACATCATATCACCATCAACTGTGGGACCCTGCAGCCTTCCAAACCTAGACTTGGGTCAAGTCTGTGATGCGCGAGGACCTTTCATCAAGCAGGGTATCCATGTGCTGGAAGAAGCCCCGCTTGAAGTCAGTGGCCAGCACATGTCTCGTCGCCACCAGGAGCTCCTTCCGGGTGCCGACCGAGTCAGGGCAGGTGACCAGCAAGTTCACCACGCTCCTACAGATGCTGTCCTCGTGCACTCTCATGGCCTCCCCGAAGCTCTTCAGCACATAGGTCAAGAAGGACACCGTCTGCCAAAGCAGGAAGCTATAGCTGTCACAGATTGGTCTGATCATTAATACTTGTTGGATTAAGATACCAGAGAGAGGTCTTCTGAATTTGGCAAATGCGGTGTCAGCAGTAGTTATATTATTGCACTGCATGTACCGCATAAAAGCAAGCTCTGAGTGGTATTGCAGTTTCCAAAAGGCAGGCCAATGTGACATGCTGAATGCACACACCTTGACTTGAGCGCCCTTGAAGTCAGCATAAGCTTGCTTGAGGTGCGCAGGAACTTGTGTGGGCCCGGGGATGGAGATTGCTCCAACCATAAGGGGAAGGAGTCTGTGTATGTTTGTGGCGAGATAGCGGGGGTAGATCTGGAAGAGACTCATCACAATGAGAGGGCACTCTGTAACAATCTGACACCACAACAAAGGCATCAACATCTCAGTGGGCAGTCACAATAAATGAGATCCACGCATTAGCGGGGATCTCATCCCGCATCCCCTACATGAAAGTCTCGGTTTCATGAAGCACTTGCATAGACATTTCCTTACAGTATCAAAAAGATTAAGGAGTCCAAGGGATTGGCTATGAGAGAGTCATACTGTTAAACCCTTATAGCAAATGCATGAAGTTTAATGGCAGTAGCAAAATAGCTGCAGTACTTTTGTACAGATAGTAGACATATGCTACGAGTAGTATTGCAAGGATGAGCGTCGACCTTGAAAGAGCGTGTGCTGGGATTGAGGGAAGCAGGGGCGCCAGCACCGCCTGCTGACTTGTCTAAAGCAAACATGCCTTGTTGGCCAGCAAGGCCTTGGCTCGGTGGCACGCCAGCCAGCGAGCCGTCTGCCTTGGCGCCCCCCTCAAAATAGTAACTTGACGTGTCCTTCAACTTCTGATAGAGCTGCATTATGCAGAGGGGGGCAACTTGAAGCTAATATCAGCAGAAGCGTGCCAGCAGAAGACCCATAATCTGCTCTTGACTAAAAGGGAACTGTTGCAAGGTTCAGGTCCAAATCCCAAGGTGGATTAATGGCCAGAGCGAAGTCCTGCTCGATGGTGGTGTCTGCTGCTCAGTCTGTCCTTTGCATCTTTATTAACATCAGTTCAGGTCTGGCACCTGCATCCGCCGCCATCACTACAAGTGCCCAGGATTCATGTTCCAGAGTGCTCTTAATTTATTGATTAGCAAACCCACGGTGATGACTTAGCAGCAGACGCGTGCTTGAGGGTCAGCGACGTCGTACCTTGCAGACCAGGTCCAAAAAAGGCTGCACTTGCGGCTCAAGCGACGTGCGGAAGTTCTTGTGCAGGTCGAAGATGATACGCGTGCATATCATGCCGCTCTCCTCGTTGTCGTCAGCCAGCACGGTCATGGCGAGGCTGAGCAGCTCGGCAGCGTACGGCCGCAGGACCTCTGTGTGCGGCAGGCGGTTCAGAATCTCCAGCACGGTGCTACGTAGCTTGTGCTCCACATTGTCGCTTGACTGCACGAGAACATCCACGCATTCAGCTCAGAGCCCAGCTTATAGGAAACCCTTAATTGCAGATCCTCAGCCCATCATGAACCTCAAAGCTATAGCTCCATTTGCTTGCAAGGTCTGTTATGTCATGCAGAGGCCAAGACTGGCCAAGCAAGGCGCACGAGCCTTCCGACCACATGGCCGTGCTTGATCTGACTATCCTTGATTGAGGAGTAATCAAGGCCCGAAATCATATTTTGAATCATGATGGTCTGGTCTCACAACCCTCAACTTAAGCGACCATGCATCTTTGACCTTGAGCCCAAAACCTCAGAGCTGCCCGGCTGATTGTGTGGTCATTGAGCTGCAGGAGCAGCCAGCCGGCTGTTCATTGCAGCTCGAAAAGACAATTTCCATTATTCTATGAAAAGTTCTAGTATTCTAAACGATAGTCTGATTCTAATAGATGCTATAGATTGAATAGAACCAAGTAGTGCAGCCTGCTCGGAGGAGCTGGTGGCCGTCATACTTTGATAAGCAAATGGTTGCACATGAGCCCCGGCCCTTGCCAGGAACAAAATGCACGCCGCAGTTGTGGAAGGGAAAGCAAGTCCTATTACCGTCGAGCTAAGACATGAGCATGATCTAGTGGGCATTCGCACCTGGGGCTTGGTGATGTGCGTGAGCAGCCGGGAGAAGACGGCGAAGTAGGGCTTGAGGAAGTTGAGGTACTCGGACGTGTGCGCGATCTCGATGCTGTCGCGGACCTCGGTGGCGTGCGTCAGCCGCCCCTGCATTGCTGTTGGTGTCGTGGCGAGCAGGGTCAAGGAGCACGGTAGCTAAGTTGTGCAGCTGCGCTGAGCTTGCGCATGGGCTTGAGCGGGTTGACTGACAGGAAGAGGGAAAGGCAGACAGATAGAGGAAGAAGCTGGACGACGTGGGCAGAAAAGGAGCGCAACAACGAGCGAGAGCGCGAGCAAGGGAGCGAGAGCAAGGGGCGAGGGAGGGACGGAGGGAGGGTGGGAGG
>WELB01000217.1:30539-51073 GCA_009602725.1 Spirogloea muscicola
CACGCCGTCCATACGCGCGCAGGCCGTGCTATGGCCGCCGCCTCTGGGTCTCGGCGGAGCGCCTCTTTCCCTGCAGCGAGCTACTCAGACCTGATGTTGCTCACTCGTGGGTACTGGGTTTCTGTGTTCTGCAGTATGTTGTAGTGTAGTCCTTTCTCCGGCTCCTCTTGCTTTGGCTTTGGACATTGTCCATTCTTTTTTGGGCTGGCTTGGCCAGCCCCTCTTTTCTATGGGCGCGCTTTTCTCTTCAGGCCCCGCAGTCGCTGCTTAGCTCGTAGTTTGGCCCCTTCGAACCTTGTCAATTCTTTTCGGGCTGGCTTCTCACAGCCCTTGCCCCCATTGGGAGAGCCACTTCTTCTTCGAGAAGTGCGCGCCCATAGAGAGGAAGAAAAGCGCGCCCATAGAAAAGAGGGGCTGGCCAAGCCAGCCCAAAAAAGAATGGACAATGTCCAAAGCCAAAGCAAGAGGAGCCGGAGAAAGGACTACACTACACTTTGGGCTAGCAAAGCCAGCCCAAAAAAGAATGGACAATGTCCAAAGCCAAAGAAAGAGGAGCCGGAAAAAGAGAGAAGGGCTCGCCCATTGAGGATATGGGCTGGAAAAAGCCAGCCCAAAAAAACAACGCACCGGTTCGCTCGCACAAGTCTTCCGCATGCGCCTGGCCGTATCGCTTCAACGCTCCCTTGCCCACGCCGTCCACACGCGAGCAGGCCGTGCTATGGCCGCCGCCTCTGGGTCTCGGCGGAGTGCCTCTTTCCCTGCAGCGAGCTACTCAGACCTGATGTTGCTCACTCGTGGGTACTGAGCTTCCTCTGCATCGTTTCTGTGTTCTGCAGTGATTTGTAGTGTAGTCCTTTCTCCGGCTCCTCTTTCTTTGTCTTGGGACTTTGTCCATTCTTTTTTGGGCTAGCTTTGCCAGTCCCTCTTCTCGAGAAGGGGCCAGGCCACTACAAAACACTGCAGAACACGTAGACGATGCAGAGGGAAGCTCAGTACCCACGAGTGAGCAACATCAGGTCTGAGTAGCTCGCTGCAGGGAAAGAGGCACTCCGCCGAGACCCAGAGGCGGCGGCCATAGCACGGCCTGCTCGCGTGTGGACGGCGTGAGCAAGGGAGCGTTGAAGCGATACGGCCAGGCTGGCAAAGCCAGCCTAAAACAGAATGAACAGTGTCCAAAGCCAAAGAAAGAAGCAAGCGCGGCCAGATTAACTGGTGGCTGGGAGAGGCCAGCCGAACGGAAGAGGAGCCGGAAAAAGGACTACACTACAAAATACTGCAAAACACATAGACGATGCAGAGGGAAGATCAGTACCCACGAGTGAGCAACATCAGGTCTGAGTGGCACTCCGCCGAGACCCAGAGGCGGGAAAAAGGACTACACTACAAAACACTGCAAAACACATAGACGATGCAGAGGGAAGCTCAGTATCCACGAGACAGCAAAGAGGCACTCCGCTGAGACCCAGAGGCGGCGGCCATAGCACGGCCTGCTCGCGTGTGGACGACGTGGGCAAGGGAGCGTTGAAGCGAGACCGCCAGGCGCATGCGGAAGACTTGGGCGAGCGAACTGGCGGCGTTGAAGCTTCTCCATGGGCGCTTGCTTTCTCTCTGGGCGAGCACTTTCTTCTGAAGCCGGGCATCGCCCCTGGCAGACCCGGCCGCCGGTCAATGGCCTGGAAAGGAGGGGAAAGGCCCGGAGGGGCCGGAGGAGAGGGGAGAGCCGCCGAAAAGGCAGCGGGGAGGTCGAGTCATTATAGTCGGCCGGGGAGGGAGGCTCTGCGGGTACAGTACAATAGCCTCAGAAGCGAAAGGCTAGTGTCTTGACCACTAATGGAGAGAGCCTCTTGCCTGCGAAGGGAGGGCCTAATACTCTACCCATGGCCGCACGATGGGACCGATCGAGGGCACTTGGCCCGTTGAAGATGCTTGAACGCGGTCGATGTTCACCATCCGTCGGTTCTTAGGTCCATCTGCGAAGGAGCATCGTCGCTCTCCGGGGACCTCTGATCGACGGCAGCTGCTTCGTCCCACTTAGACCTCTGCACTTAAAATCGATCAGCACCAAGCTAATTGTTTCTTGCTCTGAGAGACTCGTGCCCTTAACCTCGGATTGACAGCTCAGCTGAGCCCTACGGCAAACACACATGCAGCTTCTGACAAGAGACCATCCGAAGATTGCATTACTGCCAAACAAGCTTCGTGCTGCGGTAAGCAGCTTCTTGTGTGGAACATGTTCCGGCAAACAACGCAGCGTGAGACGAGCACTTGCATGTATTCAAGTATTAGCATGACAATCTGAACACTGAAGCAGTGCCATCAGGAAAGCGAGTGAGCCACAAGATTCCTAACCCTTTTGCTTCAGAGTGATTTTGTCCCCAAGACTGAGAGCAATGCCTTGTGTCTTGCTGCGTATTCTGATGTAACCCCCGAGCTTCCCATCGGGCTGCTTCTCGACGCTGATGTTTACCAATGCATCCTCCCCAAATACGCTCTTGGCGTACAGATTCGCAGCCAGGTAGCCGCAGTCTCCAGCCAGTTGCGACCTGAGATTGCGTTTGAATAGAAAATGAGCTGGCGCTTGTGAGGGCACACCATTCTATGTCAATCTCAAGTATATGTCAATCTCAAGTAATGTCAGGCAATTGCACCATACGAATCCGGCTCAAGGATGGTGACAAGAAATCTGTTGTCTATACGCATTCTCCGGCTTTGCTTTGACACAACGAAAACCAATGGAGACTCAGCGGGTGCAGAGACTAACGGCGGTGTCAAGCACTTCATGTTGGTCGATGTCACAATGTGCTCCAAGAATTGAGATACCTCGGTGATTTGAGAATTCACAGCCACCTGCCATCCTTACGATCACATCAGCCCAAGCATGGAGAGGTGTAGGCCGCAGCCCACTTTACTTCGCGCCAAGCTCCATGAAGCAGAAGCACAGCGCAGCCAGCTTGTTACCTTGTTCTCCCACTCAAACTCCGCCCACATGTTGCGGAAAGCCACGTCCGCGCAGGTGGCCGGGGAGATGTAGTCCATGATATCAATGTGGATGTCATTCAAGACAACCACGTTTCGGTCTAGCACACTCGTAGTTTCATACACAATGTTGCCAAAAATGACACCAGTTTCAGTAGAAGAGACCTTGATATTTGCCCGGATCTGCTTGCTTGCCTCTGGTCCAAGTGTGTAATTCTGCGCGATTGAGCAGCATGTCAAAGCCTCTCAAAAGTAGTATGGATCGACTAGTCACTACCGCAACGTGCTGTAATGGCTCCACCAAACAGGCAGGTCCTGTGCGCCATTGTGATGAGCTCAACTGCCGATCCCTCAAGAACCCGCATGAGAAAAAATGCTGCTGCCGATCTCGAAAACGGCTGTTAGAGCCAGCCATGCGTCCCTCAAAAGCGACAGAGCTAGCATGCCTACTTCAAAGGGCCTCGTGCGAGGGTTCAACTACTAAAGCTTCTACATCGACTCACCTGAGGCCGCTCTACTAGCTTGAGATCCCCCATTGTGGCCAACTCCAGGCAGAGGTTTTGCAAGGTCTCAGTCGTCCGATTCACCACAGTCACATCCAAGACAATGTCGTACTGGTGGACTGTGACATATGCCTCAGCATACACCGGGTCGCTGGAAGGATATGAGCACAGTATTAGCAGGTGCTGGCTGCACAATGGAAGGCAACTGACCAATACAGTACAGTGTTACTGGAAGAGCAACAATTGAAGGCAGGGGGCTAAGTATTACCTAATACTTGTTCTGTTTGTGCAAGCAACATCCCAAGCAGTGCATGTAGAAGATCTGCTAAAGAGCTGCATGAAACCTGAAGCCAGTAAGCTGGAGAACCCTGTTCAACTTCCGCGTGTTGTCGCTGTCCTTGGTGAACTCTCCAGTTGCCCGCTTGAGATCGTTTTGGACCTCATCTTCCAGCTCCAGTTGGCTCATACCCTGACAACATCATACATGGTTATTGCCTAAGTATCGAATGGACAAACTGGAAACTTCTCAGAGACCAGAAGTCAGCTGACAATCATTGCACTTGACCACGATAGAAGCCTTACCTTACGGCTCTTCAGGTGGTAGAAGTCGATAAGATCGTCGGGCTGAGCATTGGACACCTGAGACTTTGCCTTGTTCTCCTCCACTTCACGATGCTGTCAAAGCAAGGTCCAAAAGCTCTTAACACCATCCTCTCTAGAACCAGCCATGCTGAGTGCTCAATCATGGCAACGAAACCTACTCACAGATGCACAAGTAGGACGCCTAATATATGCTTGTGTACTTGATTGAGCAGTAATCAGCAATACCTGCTTGTCAGCAATCATTTCAGCAAAGGCCTGACGGCAGTAGCTCAGCCAGACTTTCCGCATGACGTCGGCAGGGCTGGCAAGTATGCGTATGCACAATGATATCCTCTCCACAGAGTCGTCATCTATCGGGTGGGGAAGGGCAGAGGATTGGCCCAGCCGTAAAATGGATACTAGATAGAGCATAACCTCAGCTGTGACCTAAATTGGCAACCAGCAGCATTCAGAGTCAAGTGGGTTTTAGCAATTGCATGCCCGTGCAAGTCTACAGACACAGGTGCCTGCTGACATTAAGCTCTATTCATCTGCACCATATACGCCATCATCTGACCTAGCAAGACATGGAACATCCTTTGCTTCTGTGAATAATTGTCTCAAAAGTATACAAATCCTCTGAACTTCTGTGCTGCAGTATCGGTGCTGACTCATGCTGCATATGCTTTTGTAAATATTGATGTCTGCAAAGCATGCAGGCAATACCTCATTCGTGTTGACCTTATCCTCAGGCTGCACATCTGCAAGCCTCAAGACAAGCTTGGTGAGCGTGGTTGCGGTCACCGAGCCTAGGAAAAAGTCCCCTGTCAGAAGCAAGGCTCGAAGATTGGCACTGCTTCCCGCGCTTGCCACCACTGTTGGTGCAGCTACGGCATTCTCCACAGCAGCACTCTGCAAAGCACAGCCCCAAGAGCCTGATGATGATAGCCTCCAATGAATGACGAAACTTTCATTGACACTGGAGTTCACCATACAAGGTCCACTGCCAAGTTTTCAACAACAATAATTTATGCAAGCAACACTAGCTTCGGTCATCTCACAAGTTGCTCACCTGCGTGGCGTACGTGCCATCAGCTAAGATTGCGGGTCTCTTCGAAGTTACCACTGGAGCAGGCACAGCTGTCACGCCTGGTGCAGCACCAGCTGGCTTCCCTGCAGTTTCCTCTTGTACCTCCTCTGCTGCTACAAAGAAAGGTAGATCCCCAAGAGACTGCAGAAAGTAACATTCAGATTTTAATTTATATATAGATTCATGTATTTAAATATGCATATGACTCGTAGGCTTGCACATATATTTCTGTGCTGGTCAAGGGCTGAACAAATCACCTGCTTCACGGTCCCAATGCCTTGCTCGACTTCTGTCCTGCTCTGGCAGTACTCTCCAATAATCCAAAGTGCACAGGAGCAGACTCGGGAAGATCGGATTTGATAGAATGTGTCCAGCAGCCTCGTCATGATAGATTCTCTCAATTTCGGGTTGGTTTCAATGATTTCTCGGACGAAGAACACCACATCAAGGGCTGATGCTGTATTCTGCAAACATGACTTAAACAGCTTAGTAGCCTGTGGTGTCCTTTACCTACACTTACATGATGTGACATTCATCGTCTGCCACATGCAAAAAAATTGTGAAGTCTTGTCCTTGTGTGAACCTTTTATTAAGCACATAACATGTCAAATTGAATCAAAATACATCATCATTTGAACCTTGAAGCAAGGGAGCCAAGGCTATACCGTGTCACCCAAGAAGTCCATGAGGAGGTGTACCACACTACTGGCCACATCAGGAAACTTGATTGCGCATGAGTGAATTGCCTGCAAAAATGTGAAGAATGAGTGAGCTGCGCACTATCAAAGACATAGGGTAGTAATTCAAGACACACCAGCAAGCACGTCCATAAGTGCAGTCGTACTGTCCTAGCTTAGGGAGCAGATACTACTTCAAAAGCTGTGCTGTAATAAGTAGCAGATGTTTGATGCCATTGAGGGCCTGACGCTTTGACATTCCTTTGCTTGATTTCCTGCATGTAAGGCACCTCCAAGCTAAGCCAGCGCTGTTCTCACCTGCACGAGCATCTGGCGATACTCCCCATTCTTTTCAAGTTCCTTATTCTGGGTCTTGACTACCTCCTTCTTCAATGTCAACACCACTTCATCAATGTTCCTAGGAGTTATCAAGTCCAGGGCAATATCGAGAGTTTTCCGCCTGATGTCCATGTTGGGGCTCGATAATGCCCTCAATACATCCATAATCATCTCCACCATCACCTCCCTGTGATGTGCTTTCAGCTCCTGCAATAATGAAACACAGGAGCAGGAATGCACTTCAAATATCTGTTCCTTTTAAACCCGACTTTGTGCATATGTGTCTGGCTAGCATCCCAGACAATAGCTATAACCAACAGAATGATGGCTGGTGTAAAGGCTGCGGCATTTGTACTCAGCAGAAAGGGATAAAACTGTTGAAAGTGAAAGCTGCACTCACTTGAAGTCGATCTAGGACAATCAGCTTAACATTGTTGTCACTTTGGGACAGTAACAGCTGGCAGTAGCAGTTTGCTGCAGCACGGACAGCTGTTGGTGCGGAAGACAACGTGACCAGCGTCCCGGCACACTCATACACGACAGCAGCTGATGACGAACCAAGGAGCGAGAGGATGATCTTGATGTACTTGCCCTTTTCAGAGGGGGTTGTTCTGCAAACCTGGACAGCAATAGTGACTGTGTGAATGAGTAAGCTTAAACATCAAAAGGACAGAATGAAGAGGAAGTGTATGATGTGACACGTCCCACAGTGAAGTGGCACATAAGGGCAAATATTCTTGGGCCCACCTTTTTCACAAGCTCAAGAACAACCATCTGCAGAATGTCTCCCCACAGTGGAACATTGTCCAGGTTGTTGAGGAGATAGTGCACTGCGTGCTCCTGGAGCCAAGATCATAAGAGCCACTAGTAAGGAACGTTAGAAGAAGAATGGCAGTATAAAGTTGAGAAAGTTGCTCATTCTGGTTGTCTGATTGTCTTGACCAGACCTGCCCTGACTTTCAATTATGTTTGAAGCTGATTACGTTCATTGCAGCGTGTTGCCAGAAGCACAGGCAAGGCAAAATCGATCCTGGATTCGTGGTCGGCTATAAGATAGAGGTTTACATGTGCGCAATTGTACAGCATCAGGAAGGCATTCCTCTTTGCTGACAAATCCTGCTCCGTGCTCAAGAACTTCTCGATCATCTCCGGAGCATCGACCAGCAGGTGCTCCCCCTGGGGCAGCTTGTAGATGGACATGATCGCCAGCACGGCATTCCTCCTCACGAATGCATTGCGGTGCTCCAGGTTGTCGAGGATTGAGGGCACCAAGGGCTCAATGAGCTCCGCTTCCTGCCACAAGCCACTCGCCACGATCAGCAGGCCACATTTGCAGTGACGGCGTGCTTACATGCATCTACAGTGAGGAGCTTGCCAATGTATGAAAGTCAAGCAGGATACACTGGTTGTAGAATTAGGTGTAGCTATCGTGCAGGCATATGTGTTTATCAATCTTATATCTTGCATATATCTTGATAGTATACCTATATATATATTTTCTAAATGATGCTATAAACTTGAACTATCAACTTGCAGGGCCTATTAGGCTGCAGGGATCTTAGCAGCAGGAGGACTTGCCTGGAGCCGGCACAGGAACCGGAGTGTGACGCCGCGGATGTACTCGTTCGGGTGCTGGAGGTTGTTGCGGAGGTTCTGGCAGATGAGGATCATCTCCGGCAGGATCTTGCCCTGCGCGTCAGTCTTGTCGATAATCTCCAGGTACAGCAGCAGGAGCTTCTGGACAGTGTGGTCCTCGGACGGCAGGACGTAGCGCACGATGGTGATGAAGAGCGTCGGCAGGTGCTCGCCGTTGAGCAGCAGCATGATGGCCTTCTTCATTGCCTCCTGCTTGCGCTCGTTGTCGCTGCCCTCCAGCGCCTCCTTGATCTCGTTGGCCAGCGCCGGCGTGCCCTTGTCAAAGTGCACCAGCAGCGTCGACGTCTTCTCCATGGCGTCGTCCCAGCGGCCTCCGCCGCCGCTACCGGCTTGTGCTCAAGGCCCCGCCGTCCTTGACCGCGCGGCAGCTCATGCGCCGCGAGAGCCGGGGCCCGCCGCCTGTGCCAAGTCGCTGCGCCGCGATCCTGGCTGCGGATCCGTTGCCGTCGGCGGCGGGGACATGCGAGTCTCTCCAAGCTCCCAATCGCNGTTTCCAGCGCCTCGCCCTGGCCCCCCTCGACCCCCCCCTCCTAACTCGTATTCATAGTTAACCGAGGTCATGATCACATGTTGTTGATTCGGTGGTCAAATGCGTAGCGGCCCTGGGCCGCTCACGGCCAACTCCCACCCAAGAAAAAGACCCAAGGTTGCTCATTCTCCCTTATCCTCCATTCTTTTGGGCTGGCCTCTCCCAGCCACCAGTTCCTCTGGCCGCGCTTGCTTTTATCCTGCGTCGTCAATCTCTTTTCCACTTTCTATTTCCTAGGGTAGCCTCAGAGAAGTGTCACTCCCAGTGGGGGCAAGGGCTGTGAAAAGCCAGACCGAAAGGAATTGACGAAGGTTCGAAGGGGCCAAATGACGGAAGTGCCTTATAAGCGCTAAGCGGCTACGAAGGGATCTCTTGGCTGGGCTGACATCAATTTACCTGTAATAAGCTAACCTAAGTGATTAAAGCACTATTAGCGCTAAAGACGCCGGGGCAGTACATGTCACCGCAGGAGTCGGCAACTCCGACCATCTCGATTCTCATCCGCGTCGCGCGATGACAGCTATTCCGTTTTTTGATATCACAATACACGACTTCCATATAAGATTCATACCTGGCGGTTAAAGTCCAAGATTCGACCGCTCGAAGACCGGCGGGAGCGGGGATACCTGGCCGGGGATAGCAGCCCCGCCCGCAGCCATTTCATTGGCCGCACAGATCGACCAGCCTTGGCCAGCGCCGCCGCCGTCGCCGCCGCCGCCGTCGCCGCCATGGCGGCCCTGCCAGCACCTCCAGGTGAGGCCCGCTGGGCCATTTCATCATCAATTTAAACATTAAGCGCCGGCCGCCATGGCACTCCACCAGCTCTGTGCTTTCTGGCCGATCTGGCCAGGGCGAGCAGGCGCGACAGGCGCCAGTAAGCTCTGCGATGGTGGCTTAATTTCGTCTGCAGAAGGCGTAACAGCCGCAGGTATATCAAAGGGAGTCTAGTCCAAGCGTTGCACTGGTCAGGGAAGTTATCAGAATAGCAGCCGCCAAGTAACTTCTCACCAGCTCATCGAGAAATTTGCTCCTCGTACCAACCCGGCCTGGCCACTCGGAAGGTACTGAATGTGCGCATCGCCTGTGATGTAGCTGCTACCGGCGCCAACTCTCGCTTGATGACAGTCTCCAGCGGCGAGACTGAGTCAAGATTGGGCACGTCATTGAGGGCTAAGAGTCAAGTGAGTTGCTCACAGTCGAATATGCGGCTGAAGCATCTCCACAGGAGGGAAAATGGTAGAGGTTTTCAGTTCTTGTGTTGTCATGGCACGCTTTCTCTCCCTGAGTTGCTTTTCTAGCTGATGATCATGGAACCCTTGCCAGTCCCCATTCAACAGTCTAAGTGGCTATGACCAGCTTCTTTACCCAGGTTGTTCTGGCCGGCACGCAGACATTTACAACTGGCTTGTTCGCACCCATCAAGTCCCTGCCCCAAGAGCATCTGGAAGCTGTGAGTTGCAACTCTGTCCTTCTTGACTTTTACTTTGAGAACCACGGCTACAGACAAGTGACTGCTTCTTTTCGCAGCGTTGGTTGAGCCGAGTGAATTGCCTAGTCCCAATCGCTGCTGCACCACAGCAGTCGCTTAACAATTGCCCGCTTATAAATTGGTCCTATTTGCTTTGGGGTGCAACTGATTTCTCTTCTGTGCTTTATGCAGCTTGCACCTGGGCCTACACCCACACACTCAGCAAGGAGGTACGACGCCTCCTGGTTTTCAGGTTCCCTTTCCCTATCCTAAACTGCAGCATCATTCTCTATTCAGCAACTTGGCCTGCCAGACCCTGAAAACTATGGCTCAACATAGCAGAAACAGGTTTCTTGCAACCTGTATCTGCCTTGCGACCTCTTGGCTGTAATCAAAGTCATATCTTGCAAATGTCCACTGTGAATGAACGGGCAGATGTCACTGCTGTCGCAGATTGGTGCTGCGACGATTTTTACATAGTGCATGGACAAGCTCAAAGCTCCACTGTGAGAAAGGGAATGTTCCATGTTTTATGCCGGCTTGCGTCATGCAGGCTGTGTATCCAGGTCATGAAAACTGGAAGCAGCGGAATCAGTACAGAGCAGATGGAAAAGTTGCAGTCTTTAGGAGGAGTGGTTACAGATGATGCTGTGCCCGAAGGTCATCAAGGGCTCCATGGTTTTCTCTATGGCGACAATGGGGCAGGTTGGCCCATCTCTGATTTGGTGCTGTTGCCTGTTCAAGAAGGCACTGAATATGTCTCCTGGTCATGATTGGTCGGGTAATCTTGGTCTTGCCCTACTTGCAGATGTTCATGATGCACCGACATCCACCTACCAAGCAGAATCTGGTCAGGATGACGGGTCTACTGTGATGTTGTTCTCCAACTATGTAGACCCAAGGTAACGTTTCAGATATTCTTTGGCACATCTTTCTATTGGAAAAGGAGAGTGTATGTCTTTACCTTTTATAGGGTTGGAGTCTGTGCAGCCAAGCAGGTCAGGCTGTTATCTAGCTTGGGGAGAATGTAGATTATTTGCTTTCCAGACATTTTCAGCTAACTTACACACATAGTGAGTTGTATTACATGGCTGCAGATACAAGCCATCTTATGAGTTGATGTCAGATTCTGTGCTATGCAACATGGATCTTGTTGACATGACTGTGCAGGGACGGGGTTAAGTTTGCCGGGGTGTACGCAATATATGCTGAGGATGGTGCATTGCAGTATATTGGTTACTCCAGAAATGTTATTCTTACTTTGAAGGTCAGTACCAAGACGGCGGCCATGGTTCTTTTCTGCACGGGTTGATCGTTTATACTTAACCAGACATCCATGTATACTTCACCACGATATCAGGAAAAATATGTTGTGTGCAGCTATGCTTGCAGTGGAAATTTCTGACATCCTAGTATTTGTGCAGGCTCATCGGAGTAGAGTTGGATCTGCCAGATGCTCGGCGGTCCGTGTGAAGATGTACACTGAGGCAGCCATGGTCACACGAGCTAGACTTCAAGAGGAATGTGAGCTCTGGCTTGCACAAGGTGCTCCACCACCAGGAAACAGCACTGAGCGGTGAGGAGCGTCCTTAACATCCCTAACCTAGAATTCTAAACCCTAAACCCTGGTGAACGATGTGAAGTCCTGCTTGGTTTCACATTCTCTTGACAGCTTCTGCCTTGGACCACGTTCTAATACTGTGGACACAATGGAAGGATTACCATGATTTTGAAGGCTGTCAATACTGCTCAATGCAGGGCTTCGTGGGAGGGGACAGCAGGCACTGTGGCAGCCTACATGACAGAGGAGGACAAGGCGGCTTATGAAGAGAAGAAGCTGAAGATGAGGAAGGCCATGGGGGAGAATCTGTATGATGATGTGGAAGGGGAGACAGAGGACTCTAAGACACGCCGTCTTCGGCTGCTGCAGGTCAATTTTCACAGACCCTCGCTTACCTTTCATGCATAAGCCAAGCCAAACAGCAAGTGGTGGCCTCCCCTTGCTATCTCAGTGAGCCTTGAAGCCTCCTACACGTTAGTCAGTTGGTAGGCAGCAAGCATGAACTACACAGCTGAATGCTTCGTGTTGAGTGTGAAGTCCGTTGGAGTCCAGTGATTGAGAAGTGGAAGTGTCAGGCATCCATGTGTGTCGAAGTCGGATTGACAGGCTTAGCTAGACATGTGGGTTGGAGCGCTTTATGTCAATGGGCATCAATATGCTTGTGCAGGCAGTAGAGGGCGACGATTGGAGCAGCGTGATTGATGGCCAAACAACAGAAACGCTGCACGAACAAGAGCCTACCACTTCTGCGCAGACAGGCAGCTCTGTCACAGATGCAGCTGCCGCAGTCCCTGGACAAATTGTTAGCCCGTTCGCGAGGCCTGGAGGGCTCTTGCTGGGCAGTCAGGAGTCTGCTGCTGAGCTGGAATTGACAGCTGCCAATGTCGATATGGTCTTGAATGATGTGCGGCCTTATTTAATTGCGGACGGAGGCAATGTTGAGGTTGTTGGGGTACAGGACGGCATTGTGGCACTCCGCTTGCAAGGTGTGTACCATTCAATCAGTACATTGTTGCCCTAAGTGGACACCAGTGTTGTGCACCCCCCTTGTGGCTATTCCTATTTCTCAGATTGGGTCCTGCAAGCCATTTTGCCACAATTGGGTAGCTTTATGATCTTGCACATATCCCTGCTACTCTACGTTATGCTCTTGAATTAGTTGATCAAGAGTGTTATTCCTATACTGCATGTCTTATGCTAGTGAGTCCTTCATTGTCCATCACTGGAGCTTTCCCCCGCACTCAAAGGAGTGTTTCACTTGCAGGAGCTTGCGGCACCTGCCCGAGCAGCACATCAACTATGAAGATGGGCATTGAGAGAGCCCTTCAAGCCAAGTTCCAAAGCTCCTTAAGGGAGGTGGTGCAGGTGGACAAGATGGACTTGGGAGCTACAGTAGAGGTGAGAGTCAATCTTGCGGTCCCAAGGTTTAGACTACAAAGTGTTGAACTAAGTAAGTGGTCATGGTGGCGCCACAGTATGTAGGGCCTCCTGATACTGGTATCAAAGATGTTGAAAGACAGGCGTGCACGTCATGTTTTCTTCTTGACATCGTTCTTCATGCTCGCTCAGAGTTTGGACGCCTTTTTGGAAGGCTTGCGGCCAGCTATCACAAATTATGGGGGGAGCGTGGAGGTTGTGAGTGTGGACAGGGTCAAGGGTGCGTGCCTCATTGACTTCAAAGGCCCTGCACCAATCAGCATGGGCATTCAAGCTGCCGTCAGGGACAAATTTCCTGACATGCGGACTGTGAATCTTGTCAGTCCTTAATTTTTGTAAGCATAGAGAGTAAGAGGAGAAGACTCGTTTCAGCTAGTGCCTTTCTTGACTTTCGTACTCTGGTCATTCGCCTACAATTTTGTGGTCTTGGTCGCTGTGCGGCATCCACTGCCACCATCAGCAGCGGGGCTGTTTCGACGACCCGGTGGGCATTAGAGGTTGCTTTGAGCTCTTGCTGCCAGCTTGCCATGGCTTAAGAGGTCAGCCAGGGGCTGCTGGGAGTAGGAAGGTTGTTGGCCAAGGGTATAAGATAAAAAAGTTAAGCACGTGATTCATCCAGATAGTGGTACATATGATGACATGTGGTGACAATTGCTTGGCGCCGGTTCTCTCAGTCCTTAAGCCATGACGACAGCGGGTTCGTTGCTGCTAATGACTGACAGTGGGTCTAACTGTATAGATTTCTGTAAGTGCCACTTGGCACCAATAGTCGTCTTGAGGTATGTAGCCTTATCTTATTGAGCTTATCAGGTTCTCAAAGACAACCCACAATACACGAAGTTGTAGGTATTCTATCACCTGGAGCCGCTGCAGTACAAGCAGCAGCTTTTAGCGTGAGCAGGTTCTCCTGCCTCCCATTCAACCTTCCAGTCTGCATGGAAGGGCCCACTACGTTCATTGGTTGCTGAGTAGCACCAGAACTGCGCCTTAATTCTTTGTATCGATTCACTTTGCTCATACACCCATCTTCTGCTACAAAGTCTGCCATGATCAATCTGTAATGAAGATTGGTCAGTGCACAGAGTAGTTCTTTGTTTATTTGAGTGCCTATAGATGTTGGGTTGGCTCAATAGTATCTGAGTTGTCTTGTGCACAATCCTACTAGATCAGCTCGCACATAAGCGGAGATTTGTATCAGGCATGCTCAATCTAGACGTCAGATTGGATTAGACGGTTCCTCTTTCTTTTGCCTGATCCATTGAGCTACCTGTTCAGGCGATTGAGGGCTCAGACTCGCCCTCATGCTCCTCATTGTGCAAGACTACCAATATGGGAGAAGATAGTGTACCCTAGGTCTTGTGAACACCTTCATGGTGCCCCCAGCTCATTACCCAGTTAACAGGACATTTGCAAGGCTAGATTGGCCTCCCTTTCAACTTCATGCGCACCGCGCGCCTTTCACATGTGGAAGGTAACCACCACGAAGGTTTGGGGACGGGAGCTGGCACTCGTACAAGGCAAAGCACTTGCTTGTAGCAGCAATACACGTACAGCAACATTACTTCTCTTAACAGTCATTATGTTCACCAACTCATGCTCAAGGGAAGAGGAAGAGGTCATTAAGGAGCATGAATTAGACGCGTTGCGAGCCGCGCAATGCACGACTCCCAAGACCACAATTTTGTCTAATGCGTCTAGCAACACTGTGGTGACGTCATCCTCTTGCCAGTGGGGGCGTCGAGCTCCCGTGTGGATCTCGCAATGTTATCTGTGTATTCTTGCAGGCAAGCAAGGGGGGCATAAGTCAGGAGGAGTGACTCCACGGGGTATCCAAAGCCTTCACATGCGTGAAAGCAACGTGCCTACCAAGCCACACAATGGCCACCCAGCATCAGCAGCTGACTGTAATCACCCTGCCAACTGAATGCATGGGCCACAGTTTACCGGTGACTCGCAGTGCTTGCCAAGCAGACGACCACCAAGGCTGCTGACTTTCTACGACGACATGGATCGAAGCGTTGTCCTACAAGCACCTCCCAAGCGGTGTCTGCTGCACTCAAATTTACGTGCTTCTCAGGAAGGAGACAAATAGCTGGAGTCACAGATGAGGTGCACAAACACATCGACCAACTGAGGTCATTGTGGTTCATGAAGCCCGTATATCGGCTGGACTTCGGAAGGGCTGGAATGGTTGCTATTGGCACTGCACAATCTTTCCCTAGCAAGGAGAGGCAAGCTTGTAAGTCGAGCATCACAGAGATGGAAATTGCAATAAAAGAAGCCTTGATCTTTAGCAGCGCACCTGTGGGATTGCGGGGGCTCAGTCTCGTCTGTTGAAGCTAGGCAGCAGCTTCACAAACTAGTAAGCCCAGCACGATGCACGCTCGGTAGTGGAAATCGTAGCAAGATGTTGATCGCAAATGGTTCCCGCGGGCACTCATAGAGCATGTGGGAAATTTTCGAAGCTGACGATGACTTAAGCAGCTTCATGTCAATAACAAAGCGAACAGACTTCTAGGTGCACAAGGCTTCGGTGTTAGTGGCCGTGGAGGGCTTTTTGCATATTGGCAGCTACATGGAAGAACGTGCAAATGGCGCGTGTGCTACTTAGATCTGAAGCATCTCTTTTGGGCTCGCCATTAAGAATTTCCCATTCTATCTCGGGCTTGTCAAATTTACCCGGTCCACCATCAACCACGACCCCTGTCCACCTGTTGTTGATCGCAATAATTCGGCTCTCAGACGAGGGACTTTCTTCAGCCACCCAAATTTGTATGCCATGGTGGCCCATCTGTCCATCCTGAATCTCTGGCGCGTAGACCTGAGCACAAATTTAGATAGAACAACACCCTAACATTTCCATCAGTCTAGGAGGCCTAATATGTTACCAAGTCTTGCAGGGGCCAATTAAGCGTCGCCAGCCATCTCCGCAGTGGGGGCTGCGCTGGCCACCCTGGTCGCCATTCGTCTGACGGAAAGGCCAATCGGAACAGTCAGTTGGCCTGCTGAGCAGTCTGCGCTTTTGAGTTGAGGCTTCCTCCGGAACTTGTCATTCATATCCGGCCAGCTTTCCACAACCACCACCGCCATCCCTCCTGCCACTGCTGATGCCCTACTCCTCTAGCAGCTCCAGAAGCGGATGAAGGACAGGTCATCAAGGCCCTCATCGGCGTTTCCGGCCCTCCTTCTCATCCCCGCCATTCCTCCTGCCACTGCTACTGCCCAACTACGCTTGCAGCTCCAGAAGCGGACGCAGGACAGGTCGCCAAGGACCCCATCGACACTTCTGGCCCTCCTTCCCCCCTCCGCCATCCCTCCTGCCACTGCTGCTTCCCCACTCCTCTAGTCCCCTTGCTGCCGTCTAGCACTTAGTACCTTGCTTTCTGCGCCATCCGGCTCCTTCAGACCTTCTCCAATCCTTTGGGCTGGCCCTCTCACAGCCACCAGTCAATCGGGCCGCGCTTTCTCTTTTCTAGCAGCTCCAAACGAGGACGCAGGACAGGTCGACATGGCCCCCGTTGGCGATCCGGCCCTCCTTCCCACCCCTGCCATCCCTCCTGCCACTGTTGCTGCCCCACTCCTACCAACAGCTCCGGAAGCGGTCGTAGGACGGGTCGACAAGGCCCCCATTTCTTTGCACTAATTTTGTCTGAACAATGTATTGGCTTGAATTGGCCACGCATTCGTTTCAAGCACACCGCGCGGCTTCTTCTTCTTCTGGAAAGCTTGTCGAACCCTTCACCCATTGCTGCCGTTTCTGTGGGACGTGGGAGCGGCAGACACGTCCCCCACGTTCACCCTCACCTGCCTCGGAAGCGAAGGGCCCCTCCCCAGGCACTGCCGCCATCCTGCCGCGCCCTGACGGCCTGTAGCACCTCACGCAATATTGGTCACTCAGGCCCACGTTCCGGTCCTGCCAGATTCCATCTCATGGGCTGGCCCCTCACAACCCTCGCCCCCTTTGGAAGAGCCCCTTTCCTTTGGAAGAGTCCTTTCAGACCTTGTCCATTCTTTTGGGCTGGCCTCTCCCAGCCACCAGTTAATCTGGCCGCGCTTGCTCTTTCCGGCTCCTCTTTCTTTGGCTTTTGACATTGTCCATTCTTTTTGGGCTGGCTTTGCCAGCCCCTCTTCTCTGTGGGCGACCACTTTCCTCTTTCCTTCACAGCCACTTCCCTCTCCTTGTAAGAGATCCTTCTTCTGATTCTGTCCATTTATTTCGGGCTGGCCTTCCACAGCCCTTGCCCCCATTCCTCGTTGAACTTCACTGGGCTGGTTTCTCTCAGCCCTTTACTGGCTAGCCAACTCATTTTGTGGAAGTGCTAGCTTCCTTTTCACTGCTGCTCACAGCCACTGCCTTGGAAGAGCTCTTACTTTCGGACTAGGTTAGAACAGCTCTTTCGAAGTGACGTAATGGTTGTGAGAGGCCGATTCCATAGATAGAAGGATCTCTCCCAATGGAAGGCGATGGCTGTGAGACGCCAGCCCAATAGGGAGAGACTCTTCCAGTAGAGGGCTGAGCTGTGGTTGGCCAGCCCAGAAATGGAATGAACACAGACCGACGGGGACAGAGAAGCGCTAAAGGCACAGCGTATTCAAGTGGCCACTGGGTGCTCATGACGCCACGCCAGCCCAATAGAAACGGCTGGGGGGGCAGCCACGCCGCCGCACTCCTCCCCGCGCTTGCCAAGCATGTGGAACGTGCGCTGCATGCGCCCCACGCTGCGGACAGGCGATCTGATTCCGGATTAGGTGGGCGGGAGATGGGGTCGTGTTTCCGGCTGCGTCACGTGGGACCACTAATTTTGGCGGGTGGGGGGTCGGAAGGTGAGATGGAGGTGGGGACACAACACAGAGAGAGCGAGAGTGAGAGAGAGAGAGAGAGAGAGAGGGGGGGGAAGGGGGGGGGCCCTTGACCGTGGCTGCCGCCTCTGGGTCTCGGCGAAGTGCCTCTTTCCCTGCAGCGAGCTTCTCTGACCTGAGGCTGCTTAGCAGGGGTTACTGAGTAATACGTAGCTGCTTTGTTTCTTGTTGTGCTTGTTTTCCTTAGCGCTTCCCGTGGCCCCCTTCTCGTACTTTGTTCCTTCGTACTTTTGGGCTGGCTTTTTCAGCCCCTATCCTCAATGGGCGAGCCCTTCTTATACTCCGACCTGATGTTGCTCACTCGCGGGTACTGAGCTTCCCTTTGCATCGTCTTGCATTTTGTAGTGTTTTGAGGTGTAGTCCTTTTTTCGGTACCTCTTTTCTTTGGCTTTGGACATTGTCCATTCTTTTCGGGCTGGCTTTGCCAGCCCCTCTTTTCTATGGGCGAGCACTTTCTTTCTTGAGGGTGGGCAGCCTGTGGGCAGCCCGTGGGCAGCCCTTTTGCTCGAGGGGCTGCCCACGGCCACAACAAGCTTCCGGCCCCCTGGGCCACGCACGTCATGTGACACTGGACCACTGGTACGTTCCGGTGTTGGTGGCCACGTGCAGCAGGAGATGGGGCTGCAGATCCTCCCCAAGTTCTGATAGAGCATTTGTCATTTCATTCCAACAGGGCTCCGTTTCATATAGCCTTGTTTATCCTGCACTACTTTCTGCCTGAACAATGTATTATTGGCTTGCATTGGCCTCCCTTTGATCTCATGTGCTCCGGGCGCCTTCTCTCCATACAGCTACCCGGAGACTAGCTCCGACGACCTGCGGCTGCTCGACAGAGATTACTGAGTGCCTTGTCGCCACTTGACTCATTGTATGCTTCGGCGCTTTCTCTGGCCCCTCCAAAGTTTGTTCATTCTTTTATCTAAGATGGCCTCTCACAGCCATCGCCCTCTACTGGAAGCGTCACTCACAGCCATATCCCCCTGTTTGGATGAGCTTCTTTGTTGGAAAGAGCTTGTCCTCTGCCTGGGACTCAACTCATTCGTGCTGGCCATTCACAGAAGAAGTGGCTCACCCAATGGGGGCAAGGGCTGTGAAAAGCCAGCCAGCAAAGAATTGACAAAGGGTTGAAAGGGCCACAATGACGGAGGGGCCTGAAGATGCTATGTCAGAACGGGTGGAGGATGGAAAATTCAGTAGCTCCGAGTGATGAGCCTCAAATCCGACAAACTAGCTGCCGGTAAAGTATCCCCCTGACACAAACCAGAGGCACCAGCGAGAGCACGGCCAGCACGCAGATGTAAGGTGTGGGCCGCCAACTTCACAGCCACCAACTTCAACCACGAAAAGCCTTTTCTTCTCTGCATCTGCCTGCCTCTGCGTCTTATGTCCCTCTCACTTGGTGAGGCGCGCTACTGAGCGGGTCGACTTAGCAGCAGGCGGCTTACATTCGTAGATTCGTTTTCCAGAGAAAATCCTTCAAAGAGGGCGATGGCTGTGATCGATCAGCCTGAAAGACAAGAACAAGTAAACAAGGTCCAAAGGAGCCGGCAAAAAAAGAACAGCGCTTCCAAATTGACTGGTGGCTGTGAGAGGCCAGCCCAAATGAATGGACAAGGTCTGAAGGGGCCGGATGGCGCAAAAAGCAAGATACTAATTGCTAAGACGGCAGCAAACGGGCTCTCAGCAAAAGTACACTACTCAGGAAAGCAAGTGCTGGCTGAGTACTCGGCCGCTTGAGTCCATCACTCGATAGATCTCTTGTCCCTCCCTCTCTCCTCTTTCAGATTTACTCTCCCTCTCTTATCCTCCCTCTCTCTCGCCCCCCCGCCTCTCTCAAAACAATCAGCTTTCCAATATGAGGCAATGGCTGTGAATGGCCAGCCCAAAAAGAAAGAACTAGGTTCGGAGGGCTGAAAGGCGCCAAAATCGCAGCCATGCAAGAGACTACAGCAATTGGGAGTAACGCACTCTCACTCTCTCTCTCCGCCCTCCTTGCTGTAGGTTTTCATGTCCGCCCCGCCCTTCCCTCACTCTGATGAGTCACTAAGTGAATATCCTACATGGTACTTGCTCATTCATGTATTCCAGCGCTTTTTACGGCCCCTTCAGACCTTGTCAACTCATCTCGGGCTGGCTTTCCACAGCACTCGCCCCCCTTTGGGAGAGCTCACTTCTTTCCTCCACCGCCCAAAGATTCAGTGATGAAAATGGAGACGAAGATCCACCGATCCCCTCGAGATTCCCTGCGACACCCCCCCCGCCTTATTCAGATTTCCTGGCGACACGCCACGTGGCAGCCACACCGCGCAGTCCGAACCGGGTGCTTGGGTGGGGGTTGGACACGGCACGTGGGGCACACGCTGCGACCGGGCGGGCACCTCATCAGAGGGGCCCCAGGGGCCACAGGGGCACAAAAGCAGGCCCTTGTCGCGGCGCGCCCCCCTATGATGGCCAGGTCCCGCTCGTGGCGGCGCCAGGCGGCTTCATGCAGTCAGAGGACAAGCTTGTCTTGTCGTCTCCCGCGGCAGGTGTCGACCTCAGGGGGCGGTCGGCCGCCGGATCGCCGGTCCCGGCGGCAGGGCCCAGGGCGCCGCCACAGGACCGGAACACCCTGGGATCTGCGGGGACGGACGGGGCCCGTCCACCCCCCCCCGCCCGAGTACATAAGCTCCCGCGCCTCCGCCATCTCTCCCCACAACCCTCGACCTCCCCACCTCCTCCCTCCCTCTTCCCTCCCTCCTCAGCTTGCCTCCGCAGCGCCTCGCCGCCCTCCCCGCTCCTCCTCCCGGAGAGCTCGGTCCCGCCGCCGCCGCCGCCGCCGCCGCTGCCGCCGCCGCCGCCGCCGCCGCAGTCGCC
>WELB01000217.1:56281-73722 GCA_009602725.1 Spirogloea muscicola
GCGGCGGCGGCGGCTGCGGGGGCGGCGACGGACCTGCCGCCAGAGATCATGGCGCACGTCCTGGCGCTCGTCCCGGCGACGCGCGACCGCAACGCCTGCGCGCTCGTCTGCCGCGCGTGGCGACGCTGGGAGCGCGAGACGCGCGCCGCGCTGCACCTGCGCGGCTCCATCGCCGGGCTCTCCGGCATCGTCGCCGCCTTCCCCTCCGTCACCGACCTCGACCTCACCGACGTCAACCCCGGCTGGGACGGCAGGTGAGGCGACGGGACCGTGGTCTCCACAACCAAAGGTCAAGGGTTCGAGTCCCCTTTCTCCTGACTCTGCAACTCTTCTTTCAAGACGGCTCTGTCGCCGCTGACGCCATTAGAGCTGCCGCTATCCTGCGGTATATAAGTTGACGAGCTCGGCGTTGTGAATACTTGGTAGATTAGTGCAGTGCCAGTCTCATGTCTTGGCGCTTTGCTGCATGCAGCGAGGTGGAGCTTCGTGGGATTTTCCAGGCGGCCTTCCCGCACCTGCGCAAGGTCAAGGCTAATGTCAGCCCCTCGGGCCTCAAGTACATCCGCCACTGCTGGCCCGACCTCCGCGAGGTACGATGGGCCGGGGCCGCTGTTCGAGCCCTCTCCTGGACCCTCACTGTGAAGCTTCTAAGCCGTGCATTACAAGTATTAGTGTTCCAGTGAAGACAGATGTTATCGTTATCATCGTCAATACATGCCATAGTTGCGCCTAACATCAGCACTGGTGATTGTGCTGGGGAATTATCAGGCGCAACTGTTACACAGTACACAAATAAGTGTTTTCCAGGCATTGTCATAAACAATACAGCTTAAGTCAGCTATCATAAAGTGACTGGCAGTCATCTGGAGGACAGCTGGTACTTACTCAGTGTTGGGAAGTGCAGGTGGTCATTGGGCACTGGGACGGGCCAGACGACTTCCTGGAGGGCCGCCACGTTGCGGACCTGCTCGCGACGTGCTCACGCATCACCACCCTGGACCTGTCGTGGAGCCGCACGTGCGACTTCAACGACCTGCCGCGCGAGCTCGGGCGCCTCCCTTTCGTCCGCCTGCGCGCCCTCAACCTGCTCGGCGGGCCCTGCAAGCTCCGCGACGCCACGCTCGCCGGTCTCGCGCAGGCCTGCCCCAAGCTCGAGGTCCGCTTCTGAAACCTCCACGAGATCCGGAGCTGATGCTCTTGCAATCGTTGCTGTTCCTCAGTACGTAGTTAGCTGCTAAGCTGGGCTGGAGTGTCAGCTGAGCGACGCTCACTGCGGTGCTTTTGCTGCAGGAGCTGTGCTTCTCCATTGGCCAGGGGACGGTCAGCGATGCGGGCATCGCAAAGCTGGCCGCCGGCTGCCGCGAGCTGCGGCTGCTGAGCATCGAGGACGAGGCACACGACATCAACAACGAGCACAGCCTCACGGGACCCATCACCGCGCTTTCGCTCTACCAGCTGGCACGGTATTGGTACGTATCATCAACCCCCACCTGACCAATTGAAAGAAGTTGTACTGACCAATCAGCTTTATTCGTTTTGCTATTTGGTAATTAACTTCCCTCGCCACGACTTAAGATCGTGCAATCTAGATGTCTATATGCAGCCTTCTCTTTGCTGATGCTTCTGTTAGGGATGTGCATTAAAGACGTATGAAGTATTGGTCTGAATACTTCTCCCTGTGCGATTGCAGCTGCAACCTGCGAGTGTTGTCCCTGGTGCTGGCCAAGTACGTGCGGAGCTCGGGCATAGGCTTCGAGTGGCTCGGTGCACGCTGCCCACGCCTGCAGACGTTGCGCATCGCACGCTTCCTGGGACTTTGCTCCGCTGAGCCAATTGGCGAGAAGGGCGACCTCTGCCGGCCCGCCAACTCAGGCTTCGAGGTCTGGTCATGGGCTCCCACATCGTGCTCCATCAGCCGCTTGTGGTTGTATCCTTGCACCACAACAGTGATACGTCATGCCGCCACAACGGTGATGCGCCGTGCTTTCAAGTCTCAGCACAATCCACTGGCAATCCCTTAAGGTTGCTCTCTGACGCAGGGGCTGGCTGCATGCCGGAGCTTGACTGAGCTGGAGATGCAGAGCTGCCAGGACCTGTCCAACAAGGATGTGCGTGCCATCCTCGCAAGCTGCACAAAGCTTCGGCGTCTCCAGGTCAGGAATAGACATTGCTTGCATCCAGTCGTATACTGCATAACAGTTTAGGAAACCTGAATGACTTGTTGAATAAGTGACACCTCTTCCCAGCTTTCTGCTGCATCTGGAAGTAGTGTGCAGTATAGGACTGGCAACATTGTGATCATCTGTGCTATGATGTTAATATTTTAACATGCCCGGAGATACGTCCCAGATCATGGCCAGTCAGAAGCTTACGGCGAAGGCCTTCAAGACAACAAGGGGCACTAAGTGCTTGGCCACTCTGCTGGACCACCTTCGAATACTCCAGGTGTGCAGGGCACTCCGGCTGTTGTTGGGAAGGTCCCTTTGCCTCCGGGCGAACTCGTCTTGCAGCAGGAATACTGCTTTATGAAGAACCAAGCAAATTCCGACGGTTGCCGAATAGGATACATCAATAACATGTTGTAAATCTACTAATGTTCACATAAGTGACATAGTTCACGCACACTGTCAGTGGATGCCCTTTGTTGACTTGAGTGAAAGTGGGTTGGCCTCGTCTGTCCCCAGTGCGACCGTGTCTCGACAGTCGACGTTGTGCAGCGGGTGCGGCCGATGCGGGACTCCCTGGTCGGTCTGGAGCTGACGTGCAACTGGCAGCCGGGGGCCCCGTCCGAGCACCTCCTCCCGCCGCTGCCGCTCCAGGGCTTCCGCTCCCTTGTCTCCCTCTACCTCCAGTTCCGGATTGGGGCCTCCCTGCTCCCCCTCGCCAGGTAGACATACTCTTCATTGTGCAATTTATAGCTACCTCGATGATCATTCACATACAAGAAATGTGGTTGGCTAGTGTCGATGAGTCATAAAGAGAAATTTTTGTTGATTTACATGAGTAGGAATCAGCTGCACGAGATAGGTAGCGAGCAGTAGCCACTGCACTGAATCACATGCGGTGACAAATGTGCAAAGTGCCTGTTTAATATAGTAGTCCAGGAGTGCAAAGGTGTTGCAAGAACGTTTCTTAATTGTGAGCTGCCTGGTGTCACTGCGTTCATGCAGAGCCGGGCTGGAGACATGCACCAATCTGAAGTTTGTCTACCTCACCGTGTACGGCGAGATTGATGCCCTGGCTGTGTGGACCAGCCAGGCGACGGACCTCTCATTCCTCACTGGCTGCCAGGCGCTCGACTTCCTCTACATCGCCATGGAGCGCACTGGCGGCCCCCGGGCCGTTGTTGACCAGTGGGAGCGCGGCTACATGGAGGTGGGGTCACCAAGCACACATCAGATAGCCGGAGATATAGCAATCTTTACATGTGATGCAACTGAGATGAGTTATGAAAGAAGGTCGACATGGTATGCATTTTAAGGCTTAAATTCTTCGATACCTGAACAGATGCCAACCTGCACTTAGCAGATGCCAAGTATGCTTGCACTACTCACTGACTTGATTTATAAATTGACCGAAGAGTTCTGTAAATGTATGAAACAACTTGTGAAAAGCAGAAGCTACCGTGCCTGGACCTTTCCGAGATGGAGTACCACCCCGCTCCGAACGAGCACGGTCTGGACATGGTGTCAGTGGAGGCGGCGGAGATCTTGTCGCGCTGCCGGCTGCTGCGCAAGCTCTCGCTCGGCGGTGTCGCCCGGCAAGACGCGCTCACCGTGCTGCTCGAGAACCGCAGCCTCCGTGACGTGCTCTTCCACCTGCCGCCCGACTGCTCCGACAGCTTCCGGCAGGAGTTCTACCGCCGGCTCACGTCGCGTGACTACTCCGACCAGGTTCACGTGGCCAAGCCGCGTGCGGCCGCCCTGCCTGAGCTTCCGGGCCCCGTTACGCGTCAGCGGCGGCGCCTGCTTGAGCTATGACTCCTAAGTGACTGCTCAGCTATGCTACCCATTAATATGCCCATTTTTAGTAAACCCCTGGACTTCAAATGCTTCAACTTGGATACTGACTTTCAGAGTCCTGTCTAGACAATAACCTCATGTTCTGTGGCAACCTTCGTTTCTGCACTTACAGTAACCTGTGTCTTCCTATGTCTTCTTCGTCCCAGTAGTGGCATATCCATGTTCTCGCAGAGTCCATGTGCAAGATTCCTGCAAGGTTTGGGTCAATCGTCAATCGTTGACCCCCATTGATGTAATTTCTGCCCCTGCAAAAGAGCTCTGTAAAAGTAACATGCTGTTTGCTCCTCGGCAGTCCTGAGCACTTGCTGTAAGAAATGCATCGTGCATCATGGTCTTTCTTTGCAGATGCAAATTCATACTTTGGAATACTATGAGGACTCTGGGAAATTGTGGGTATGTACCATAGTTGTCATCTCTACAGTAAGCACTTGTTCAGGGTACATGATTAACATTAGGTGTAAAAGTGACGAAGGCGTCAGAGGGCCGGGCTTAAGATTACTTATACTGCAGTCTTTGTACTGACAAGGACTTCCCATACAGTGAGCTTTGCGCACTAGAGTTGCGTGGCTGTACGGCCAATCTTAACAGATCCTCAAGCCTGTTCCGAGTCAATAATTGTTCAGACAATGTCCACATCTGGCACATGAGAGAGGGACAGTGCTCCTAGCTCGTGGTTAACTGTCTGTGTAATTGACTACTTATTTGCTGACGCCTTCGTGGCCAGCCCAGCCACGGATGACAAGCTCCTCAGGCGCCTGCGTCTTCTTGAAACTCTCCCGCGCTTGGACAGTCTGCAGAGCACGCCGTACGTGAACACTGTGTCCTTTCTGAGCTATTTCATGAACCGCTGTATTTGACGGGACTGATCAACCATTAAGATACTCAACAGATTGAGCATGAATCATCTATGCTCCTTTGACATAAGCCCCGAACTGGTGACAGCTTCTGCTACAGGATTCTGTGGACTTCAACAGCTCACCTCAATGTGGCTGCGCAGCGCAGTCAGGTCGGGCGGCATCGACCAGTCCTTAAAGTGCTTCAGCGCAATCTCAACGTGGTACAGCTTTGGCGCAAGGCTCAGATCGAGACTCGAAAGCCTGTCCCCGAGTATGAACGGTCCCTGCGGCAATACAGGAAGAAGCCCATCTTATCAGCTGGTATAGAAAATGATACATATTGCTTGGAGAATTGGACGATGGACAGTCTCAAAGGTGCTGCCGGCTTTGCAGCTACAGCCATCAGCTGTCTGTGTCATCCTTTGCAGCTTTTTGTGGTTCCCTAAGGACGATGCTAGGGCCAATTTGGGTACGGCAAGGCTGTACCTGGGCCACTACGTCATCAGTTGTGCTAGGGACTATGAGACTATGTGCGGTGTAAGTGACCCCTCTTAAAGTATCAAAGATATGAGCAAGGATGCTGAGTGAGCCCTACGTGGATCGCTCATTAAGGTGGGATGGAGCTCACCCCAGACTTAGACAGCTGGTCCTCAAGCTTCTTAAGCTCAACCTCGAGAGCCTCCCGAGTTCCATCACTTGGGTCCTTGCTCTTCAAGTACTTCACAAATGACCCAAACAGTGCCGAGCCTCTGCATGGCAGCGGACGCTGTCAGTTGCAGCCCTCCTAGTCAAAGTCCTTGGTAAGTTTGACATACTTCACATGTTATCACTCATGTCATTCATCATGCACCTGAGCACAAATATGGGAAGTTGGAGTAAAATGTCAGGTGCAATGGAGCTCACATGGACTTCTCCTCCGTCGTGACGCCAAGGGGCGGGTCGGGCGTCATCTTGTCCAGGATCTCGGTAATGACATCGGAGTCTGCCACCCACTTGCCTTCATGCTTGATGACCGGCACCTTGCCTTCGGGATTGGCCTCCAGGAACCTGCAGAGCCATCCTCCCTGGTTACATGAGTCGCCCATCCTAGCTAGTCAATCGTAGTCATTTGCAGCAAAGCGATCAATTAACCACAAGGTAAAGCTAATGCACCCGGTCACTGATCTGCACACGAACTGCCATCCTTCCCCTCTACAAGTGATGTCAAGCGAAGATCTCATATTATAGTCTGCAAGCATATGATGTCTTGGCCAGGCAGAGTCTAACAGACCATTGCGGCTTGTCCGACGTATCGACAAGCTTGTGTTTGTACGGAAGGTGCTTCTCCTCAAGCGTCAGCAACACTCGCTGTGAAAATGGGCCTGTCGCCACCAAAGGCATCATGTTGATTCGAGCTGAGAGCGGGAGCGGTTCAGGAATGCAGCTCCGCCCACAAAGAGGAAATATGTTAAAGTGTTCACTAAATGCAGCCGCGACCGCTTGGTTCGATGTTTGGTCTGCGCACTGTGTGAGGGCATCAGGTAGTGAAATGGATATCCACAACTGGACAGTCCAAAGACATTCAGGCATGTCGGGCCTGTTACCCAGTTGTGCCTGTGACCCAGTTGATCAGAAAATATGTCCAACAACCGGAAAGTCGGTATTTCCAGTCAGATTCTGTGGTGCTAAAGTGGCTATTTACGAAGACTCAGGAGTGCTTTTGCTTGAGGTAAGCTGTCTAGGAGCTGCTCAGGAAGAGGCGCTGCTCACAGTCTCCCAGCCGTTCGGGCTCGCCCACTGCCGCCTTGACCATCACCTCCAGGGCCTCGGCGGCCGCCGCCANGGCAGCGCGAGTACGAGCCTGCGCCGCAGCGAGGCCCTTGCCGGCGTCGCAGCAACAGCAGCAGCGGCGGAGCGGCGGCGGGCGGCGAGCGCCGCGGCGGCGGCGGGCGATGGAGTGGCTGCTGCTGACATTGCTCGCCCAGCTTCCAGCAACTGGGTCTCACAGTGCCGCCTTCGCCGCCGCCGGCTCTGGCATAAGTGTGCCGCCGCCGCCGCCGCCACTACTGGGCTTGCTATCTGTGCTATGCCTTTGCACCTGGCCAGCTCTGGCCCGGCCTGCTTCTCCGAGTGCTTCGTCCTCAGGAGGTGCGGTGGCTGGAAAGAACGGACAGAGTGGCAAACCTTCTTCGAGACGAAGGGCCCGCCCGTTAAGGATAGGGGCTGGAAAAAGCCAGCCCAAGAAAGAATGAACGAAGGACGAGAAGGGGCCAGGGGAAGCACTAAGAACAACAAGCACTGTTCGTCCCAGACAAGCCGTCATTTCCCCGCCGCTGTGCTATCGTCCCTGAGGTCAGTCCGCCCGTCAGGCGGACTCTATCCCACGCCGTCCACACGCGAGCAGGCCGTGCTATGGCCGCCGCCTCTGGGTCTCGGCGCAGTGCCTCTTTCCCTGCAGCGAGCTACTCAGACCTGATGGTGCTCACTCGTGGGTACTGAGCTTCCCTCTGCATCGTCTATGTGTTTTGCAATGTTGTAGTGTAGTCCTTTTTCCGGCTCCTCTTTCTTTCCGACGCCTTGCATCTGCGTGCTGGCCGTGCTCTCGCTGCGGCCTCCCAGCTTTCGTCAGGGGGATAGTTTTCCGGCAGCTAGTCTGTCGGATGTGAGGCTCCTTACTCGTAACTACTGAGAGGTTCATCCTTCCCCCTTCTGCCATAGCCTCTTCAGGCCCCACAGTCGCTGCTTAGCTCGTAGTTTGGCCCCTTCGAACCTTGTCAATTCTTTTCGGCCTGGCTTCTCACAGCCCTTGCCCCCATTGGGAGAGCCACTTCTACTTTCTTTGGCTTTGGACATTGTGGTTCTTTTTTGGGCCGGCTTTGCCAGCCCCTCTTCTCTATGGGCGAGCACTTCTTCTATCCACAACCGATGCCTTTCGGCTTTGATTGTGGATATGCAAAATGCCATATGTCGCGCTGTAGCTGCAGACTCTGGCAAGGAAGAAAGACGCTTCCAGGAGCCATCCATCCAGGAGCCATTTTGTCCATTCCTTTCGGGCTGGCCTCTGGCCTCTCCCCCTGACGTCTTAGCACTTAGTACCTTGCTTTCTGCTACATCCGGCTCCTTCAGCCTTTGTCCATTTCGTTGGGCTGGCCTCTCACAGCAAGCAGTCAATCTGGCCGCGCTTTCTTTTCCTGACGAAAGCCATAGGCTGCAGCGAGAGCACGGCCAGCACGCAGGTGCTGGGAGAGGCCAGCCCAGAGTAAAAAATGAACAAAGGTCGAAGGGGCCAGGGAAAGCGCTAAATCATACAGATTCAAGTAGCTACGAAACACTCAGTAACCCCTGCTAAGCAGCCGCAGGTCGGAGAAACTGGCAAGAAGAAAGACGCTGGGAAAGAAAGTGGTCGCCCATAGAGAAGAGGGACTGGCAAAGCCAGCCCAAAAGAGAATGGACGATGTCTAGGGAAAGCGCTGAAGCTAGGACGGGGACCCCGCTACCCGCCACCCGAAGCCTAGTTTCTCTGACCTGCGGCTACTTCACAGGGGTTACTGCGTGCCTAGTAGAAGTTCTCTTCTCTCTAGTAGAAGAAGCTGTGAGCGCTTCCAGGAGAGAAGTGGCTCTCAAAGAGAAGAAGAAGTGGCTCTCCCAATGGGGGCAAGGGCTGTGAGAAGCCAGGCCGAAAAGAATTGACAAGGTTCGAAGGGGCCAAACTATGAGCTAAGCAGCGACTGCGGGGCCTGAAGAGGCTATGGCAGAACGGGGGAGGATGGACTACTCAGTAGTTACGAGTGAGGAGCCTCACATCCGACAGAAAATCTCAAAGAGAGGGCAGTGGCTGTGACTCTCAACGCTCCGAAAATTCTTCATTCCTTTGTCTGGCCCGGCCCATATGGTCCGGTGCGCGCGGCGAGCGGACCAGCACCCACGACTTGCTACGCAATGCCATGTTTGACATATTCGTGGCCGCCGGTTACACTGTGGCGCTCGTGAGTACCAGCATCATGCCTCCGACCTCTGGGGCGGATGGCCGCCTCCACACCCGGCGCGCCGATCTCGTCGCTAGCGCGCTCGGCGGGGGGCCTCGGCTCATTGCCGACGTCGTCACAACTGACTCGTTCGATTCCAGGAGCGCCAAACGTTCGGCGGAGGAGGCGGGCTACGCAGTCCGCCAAGCGGCAGGCGCCAAGGATCGCAAATAACTGCAAATACTCGGATCACCCGGTGGGCGACGAGTTGTCCCACTCGCCGTCGACGTACACGGCGCCTTTGGCGCCGAATGGCTCACTCGTGGGTACTGGGCTTCTCTCTGCATCGTCTATGTGTTTTGCAGTGTTTTGTAGTGTAGTCCTTTTTCCGGCTCCTCTTTCTTTGGCTTTGGACATTGTCCATTCTTTTTTGGGCTGGCTTTGCAAGCCTCTCTTCTCTATGGGCGAGCACTTCTTCTAATGGCTTGACCTGCTTCACCGCCTTCACCAGAGCGCGGCGAGCAGCGCCCCGCCGCCACGGGCAGCAGGGCGAGCAGCCTGGCTCCCATGTCAAAACACTGCAGAACACAGAAACGATGCAGAGGGAAGCTCAGTACCCACATCAGGTCTGAGTAGCTCGCTGCCGGGAAAGAGGCACTCCGCCGAGACCCAGAGGCGGCGGCCATAGCACTTCCATGTCGCCGGGTCCCTCGCCCAAGTCTTCCGGATGCGCTCGGCCGTCTCTTTGCAGCGGTCCCTAGCTTTAGCGATCCAATTGCGCGCAGGCCACGCTCTGGCGGCGGCCTCCGGCTTCCGTCAGGGCGACGTCTTTTCGCCTGCTAGCTATTCAGATTTGCATCTACTGCCTAGAGGTTACTGAGAGTCCGCTTGCTGCTGTCTCAGTCCTTAGCACTCCGGCTCCTTCAGACCTTGTTCATTCCTTTGGGCTGGCCTCTCCCAGCCACCAGTTAATCTGGCCGCGCTTGCTTCTGGACTGGCCACTCCAGCCATCGCCTTCTACTTTGAAGAGATTTCTCTCACGATGAGCAGGCCGCGCTTTGGCTGCTGCTTCTGGGTCTTGACGTGTGGCAACAGATTCCGACTGTCAGCTACTCCAACTTGCGGCTGCTGACTAGCGCCTATTCAATGAGCACCCATATGTAGCCGCTTGCATAGCGCATGGTTGCGCTTTCTGGCACCTGTGAATGTTGTCATTCTTTCTTGGATTGGCTATCGACCCCGTTGGGAGAGCCTCGTCTTCTTCCTTCGGGGCTGGCCTTTCACAAGCTTTGCCTCCTCTTATTTAAATGTGTTGCTCTATCATACGCTGATCTATCACAGCCTTGTTCTTCATGAAGACGATAATTTCCTCAGAAGGGGGCGATGGCTGTGAAAGGCCAGCCCACAGATGGATATACAAGGTCCAGAGGGGTCACAAAGTCATTCTTTCGTTTGAAGTGGCCTTTCACAGCCCTTGCCACCGTTGGAAATGCCGCTTTCTTCTGCACAGAAGATACTCTTCAAAGTGCGAGGGCCGTAAGTCCAGCCCAAAGAATCGCATGACGTCCAAAGAAACAGCTCTTAAGATATAAGGTAATGGCTGTGAGACGCCAGCCCAAAGAAATGAGCAGGGTCTGAAAGGGCCCGAAGTTGCAAAATCACGAAATTAATCTTTGTGACTTCTGCGAATGGACACTCGATAACCTCTAGTCAGCAAGTGCAGAGTGGAATTATAAGAGTGCGGGAAGTTGTAGCCCTGTCGGAAATGAAGGAGTCGATTACGTCCTTCCTTATCAAGGAACGTGACACTCTATGCACTCGGCTGGCTTAGCAACCATTCTAATTGGTGCAAGCGGGTTGGTGGCTGTGAAGGGCCAGCCCCTAGGTCCGGACGAGGTCTAATGCAAGGCCCTACAAACGGCAGTAGCATCTTCATACTACCAGCCCATGTTGTGCAGTTGTCTAATCTTTCCGGGCTGCTTTGTGGGGCTTCCCTCAGACCTTGTTCATGCTTGTTGAGCTGGGTTTTCACAACAAGAACGAAAGTTTCTCACAACAAGAAAGAAAGACTCTTCCAGTAGAGGGCGATGGCTGTGAATAAAGCCCTCGCCGCCTTAGAATGAGCTCATTTCTTTCACAGCGGCGGCTAGTCTTTCTGACCTGCGGCTGCTTACCAAGATCTTTACCTGAGTGTCCTTCCTTCAAGGTACTTGCTCATTTGTGATTATTAGCATTTCCCAGCCCCTTCGGACCTTGGACATACATTTCGGGCTGGCTTTTCACTGCCCTCCCGCCCCTTCTGATTGAGCTCCATTCCACAGCCACCGGCACCTCTCGAGAGAGCTTCTTGTTGAAGAAGTGGCTCTCCCAATGGGGCAAAGGGCTGTGAAAAGCCAGCACAAAAAGAATTGACAAACGTTCGAAGGGGCCAGATGAAGGAGGGGCCTAAAGCGCTATGTCAGAACGGGTGTAGATGGACCACTCAGAAGCAACGAGTGAGGAGCCTCAAATCCGACAGACTAGCTGCCTGTAAACAATTCCCCTGACGAAAGCCAGAGGAAAGACGAAACCTCCCTTGTTGAACGGGTAGTTAACGTCTAGGAGGGGTAACCTCTCAGCTATCCAGGTGCTGCCAAAGTCGTCACTGTCTGATCTGCTGCATCTTTAAAAGTAAGCGCGGCCAAATTAACTGGTGGCTGGGAGAGGCCAGCCCAAAGGAATGGACAAGGTCTGAAGGAAGCCGGGGTGCTAAGGACAGCTGCATCGGACTTCCCCATTGGCGTCATCTCATCTTTATGGCACAGCCTGCTGACTGGCCTATCATATCCTCTCGTTGAGGAATGACTTCATCTTTGTAGAGTCCTTCACCTTTGCTTGGGGTGGTCAACATTGTCCCGCCACCGCTTCAGCGTGGACGTGAATTTATACTCGAATGACTTTTAATTAGAACGGCCTCATGCTACAAGAGACAGCTATACACTGAAGTCATCTCAGCTTCGATAAATGTCTGAGAAGGGGTCAATACTTGGTAAGCGGGAAGAGCATGAAAGATGTGTGAAGAATGTCGGTCTTGGTCGTTAGGTGGCGATCCACGTGATTAGCGGGATCTCAGCTTTTACAGCATTGTGAAATTCGGATGTTGTCTTGCAAGGACCCAAGTCTGGAAGCCGGTCATAGCTGTTGCCCAAGGAGGTGCCAAGGTACACGCACCACTTCACGTCAGCTCGTTACTGCCGTTGCGAAGGAGGCCTTTGGCTCTTGAGCTTCACAAGCCAATAAGTAACAATTGCTGCAGATGAGTTGGCCTTCAGCCTGTATACAATAGGGGAAAGAGAGCTGAGCTTGACTACAAAAGTTGGAATACAAAGGTCTTCCGGTTTGTCTGAGTATGAGGAATTTCTGGAACGATCACATGCTGGACCCTAAGGAAAGAGGTATTAGCAGAGGATGTGTCAAAGTCTGTGAGTCAGTGCATGGAATTTAAGGACGTACGGCACGCTGGGGGACCCGACCTTGACTGGAGAGATATCAAGATGTAGGAGGCAGACGCCAAGAATGTGATGTCAACAAGCTTGCAATAGGCTGGTCAACGACTGAAATTGCATGTCCATGCAGCCCACTTCTTGAAGCCTGATCAATGAATGAATGGTCTTCACGAAGTAACAGGCAACCGCCATCACATGCTCCTCTAGACTGCTGCCTACGCTGCCTACTCCTTTCTCCTAGCAATATTAGCGGCAGATGAGGGCTTGCTAAAAATCACCGGTGCTTAAAGCACGCGGCTGGAAAAATTGATGAATGCCTTTCCGCCTACTTGTGCCAGGAGAGGTGGCATTGGAGGCGCGGTGCGGAAGCCTTCCAAAGGAGCTACTCTTCACATCTGTCTGCTTCACCAAGCTATTGAGAGCATCTTCTCCTTCAGCATTGGCTCCATCAGCAATTTGCAGATTGTGGCATCCATTGCAGTCAGCTACTGCTCCTCTTGCCCGCTTCACCAACGGAAACGTGCTGCATTTCTGAACGTTCAGATGGACACATCCAGGTCTTTCAGGCAACATATCAGCTACGCATCTCTTGCTTGGAGTGGCCACAACCTGGCTGCTGCTGTTTTGCGTAGCCAACACGCCTAGCACGGTAACACAGCAGGGGGCGGTCCTCCAAGCACCAGAACCCACGCCATCACAAGCTGTGCCAAAGTCCAACATTTGGGGAGGAAGCTTAGAGTCTTGGCTGAAGTCTCCGCTGTGTTGAGGCATAGCTTCTGGCTGTGTGAGCCTCTGCAGGAAGCTCACGCTGGCTGCCTTTGTCACCTTGAAGGGATTGCTAGAGGGCAGCGAGGTAGGGGGCGGCAGGTCTCGGCTGCGTGACTGGCCTGCCCTTCTGGGTGTCGTAAAAGCACCACTGGCACTGGTGGCTGCCGCTGCATGGCCTGTTTTATGGACAGCTCTGCCATGTGCTCCTGGAAGTCCGTGCTCATCTTCCAGAGCATTTTCCCTCACACAATCATCACTAGGTGAGAAGCTGGTGGATGTCTCTGCCTTGACCGTGCGAGCACCAGCACTTAGGGTGCAGAGGACGCTGAAGTCATCTACAATGGGAGCTGCGGGCAGGGTTCACAGTGATGCAGACACGAGAGGATGGTCAGGTGCAAGTCAGGAGCTGCACAAAGCATTACGCTCTGACTCATCCAAGTGCTCGGCAGAAAGGCCAGAAGCCAAAAGGATATCTGTCAAGGTTTTCAAGCTGAAACGTCTCAGAGCGTGCAGGTCCTTGTACCAGGAGTGGCAAGTCCTGAAGCAATTAGAGTATGCGGCTACGACATGATTGTAGGTCTTATCCTGCTTACCTTCCTCAGATGCACACGTCCTGTCTGCTGGCAGCCAGGAGTCCTGTGGTTTGCTGGACTGGCACCTCCGGAGCATCCTAGGGCCAGTCATTGCCTTCAGCTTGGTTGCTTGCACCCTGCTTGCTGGACTGTCAGCTCTCATGGGACTGCCATCTGCCTGCCAGCTGGTTCGTGGAGTTTGGTGGAATGCTTCCATCGTAAGTGGGTTGACCTCTCCCATAGCAATGGCTTGGGCCACGGAGATTGGCATATCGCTTCTCATTGTCAAGGCCCACACTTGAAGGACAGCGGATATTAGTGGCCTTGAGCCAAGGAATGCAGTCCATGCCTACATGCCCACACAGCACATTGTGCGGCAATAGAGAGTTTGCATTTTCGGAGGATACGCGCCAAGAAAGTCAGTGTCATCCCCACACTGAGATAGGAAGTCTCTAGCCAGTGGTGACAAGTGTATCAAACCTCCTGTGCATGCATCGTAACTGCAGGATGGGCGCATGCATAAGCTACTTAGTGACATGCTCAACAAGGCACTGAGGACCACAACCAACCTGAGCGCCAAAAGGAATTGCATGTCAAATGTAGGTCGATACAGTCATCACAGTCGAGCTGCTGAGACGATCAATGGATTTACTTGTTTACAGCAGGCTTTGCCAAATGCTTCTCCCTTGGCATGCCAGCAGTGGATGGGTGCAGGGCTGATTGTCATAGAAAAGGGATGACAAACAACACAGGAAATTTGGATGAGGCAGCAACATACTCACACCCGAGCGTGCATGAAGGTGGCCATAGCCTGCCAGAAATGCACAGTGTAGTTCTTTGACACTTTGAGCTTTGGATCTTGAGCCAGCTTGAAGAGGACCTGGTGAGGACATATGCAGGGGCTCAAGAAGTAGAGGAGCTGGAGTGCTACTGCGTCAGATGGTCAGGTAACAGGCAAGTCACTCTGTCCCACGTAGTCTTGGAGGATTGCAGTTGGCCACATTAAGATATGTCCTTGTACACATTCTCACCCGAGGTATATTGCCATTGTTGCGGTCAATAAGACCGTGTGCCCTCTTGATGCCGATACCAGGGATGGATGGCAAAAAGTCACAGCCAGAAAGGATGCACATCGCTGCACCACAACACTGTACTGTGAGTCATATTGAAGGATATTGTTCGATGGACAGGCGCTCGGATATTAGATAAAGAAAAGAATATTGATTACTGACAGTCCCAATTGTGCTGCTCAGCCACAAACTGAGTATACTGAAAGTGGTCATTTCACCGCATGCCGGTCAAACTGTTGGCGATGATTAATCAGCATATTGTTGAGCAAGTTGTCAGGAAGCGGCCTAAGTCAAGACTGCTGAATTGGTCAATAGTATACCAAGAAATTTCTGTCTGTCGAAGCGCTTGAAGGAGAAGCCCAACCCAGGCCGGCAGGGTGCTCCAAATATGTTTTTGAGGCTGATTCTCTCTGCATGGCCATCCCTGTCCATCTTGTACATCACCTGCATGTGGCTGTGGAGAACGTCATTGACAGCAGAGACCAGATGACTTAAGTGTGGTCGTGTTGCACATTCGTGTGCATCCAAGCGGGTTGGCTAGGGCCAGACGAACATGAGCATGTTAACACTCCTGATGGGAAATTCGACAAGCTTGGAGAGAGACAGCATAAGATGGAGCATGGCCCTGACTGCTGGACGCAAGACAGCCGCCAATAACGCGTGACTGACTCGACAATTGTTGTTAAGGTTACTATCCAGATGACTGTTATCATAGATTTAGCAGTCTTGACCTCCATAATCCCTGCTCACCTCATCGCAACCGTATGCAAGGAGGTCACTGTCCTCGCTGATAACGGCCGCAACCCCCCCCAACTCCGCTGGCAACCTCGCCAGGTACGCAAGCTGGGCGTCTGCCTCGTATGGCGCCACCACAAACTCCACACTCTCCTCCTTCAGCACCTTAGCTCCATCTCAGCACCAAAGCAATCATGATCAATAGTCCAACCCTGCTTTAATATCAGCAGCCGCTCAATATTATCATCAATAGACTGTGCTTCCGATGACGAATTGGTATCTGAGCCCCCAAGCAAGAGCCTACAATGTAGTCAGTGAACAAGGATGCCTTCTCCAGAAGGACTGTGGTCCTATTGCAAGTGACTGTGAGTGCGGTCATCATGCATAAATGACAGAGGCAAGCTTGCCAGGTGTTGCTCTCGTTACAAAAGCACGAGCTTGCAGGTGACCAAGCTACCTGTATGAGCTCGTGCGCCATCTCAGGTCGGATCTCAACCGCCCTCTGCAGGGCAACCAGCTTTGGGAGTCAGCTTACACATTTGCCTCGGCACATTCTCCCTTTCTCCTCTACCTGGCCTCTGTCCTTGTTCACTACAACGTCGCTCTCGCCACTGACCATTATCGCTACCAGCAATGGTGCTGCTCCAGCGAGCAGCTCACCTGAAAGTGATCCGAGGCACCTTGCACATCGCCGACCTGAAGCCTCGTTCGTGCCTGCTCCATGCTCGCTTCCCTCCTCCTGCAACGTCGCCACAGTACTTCACTTGCTATGGTGCTAGCAAGACACTGGCTTGCAGTGCCGGTACTGGAAGCAGGGAGGAAAGTGTTCAAGATGGAGCACCTCTGGCGCTCCTGCTCAGTGGCCGCTTTCATTGGCAACCGTGCGCCATCAAGCACCATGACGGGCACGACCCCGTGGAAGCGAAGCAAGCGTACGCGGTGCATGCAGTAGGCTACATAGGCTGGCGCCTGGCCTGGCCCTCTGCCACTTGGCTGGGTGCCCTTCAGGCAGATGTCCATACTGCAGGCATATGCTGCATCAAAGCAGAGACCAATCAGTTAGGGGACACTTGACGATAATTCCTACACTACAAACCTATCGATAGAGAGCTCATTAAGTTCAGCTCAGCCTTAGACTAGTCAGTCACATCGAAGCTGGCTATCAGGCCTGTGAAAAAACGACGGCTCCATCTTCAAATCAGATTAAGGTGTTCGATAACCTAGATGTACATGGGGAGAGCAAGAAGTGCTCATTGCCGGAGCCGCAGCCTGGGGTGTGCTTACCGCCCTTGTGCAACCAGGAATAGGCATCGACCCCGACCTGCGCCATGCTTCATGACCGCCCCACTTCAGTGTCTTCTCTCACAGAGTGCACAATGTAAGTAAATGGCAGTCTGAGTCACAGGCTGTGAGGCATACAGACAACGCAGCTGAGAAGGCGATCTGGGAGAGCTCACTCGCTTGCCACAGTATGCTGCAACGTGGACTGGCTCCACAAAAGGCTTCAGAGCTGGCAGCAGGCCCTGTATGCCCATGGCTGCCGCAGAGCTTGTCCAGGTCGAACGAGCTGCGGCGGAGGGCCGCAGAAATGACTGCTTGCTTGCTGCTACCACTGGCAGGGTCAATGGGTACGTGCCATGGCGGTCCCACTCACTTCCTCAATGCATGATCTACGCCTCCTCCCAGCAGCAGTCCGACGCAGCTCATATTCGGCAGGCAGGTTGCTGTATGTTGGTGCTGATGGCCTTGTTAGGTGTAAGCAGCGCGAAAGCCAATGACGGAGCTGGCGTAGGGGCGTCACTTGGGGTGTCACGCGCTGGGTTCGGCTGAAGTAAGCGGGAATAGCAGGGGTGCGAGAGGGCGGATGGGTAGGGAGGGGGAGAGTGAGAGGAGGGAGGGAGAAGGGGGGAGGGGTTTGAGCGAGCGAGCGAGAGAGAGAGAGAGAGAGAGAGAGAGAGAGAGAGAGAGAGAGAGAGAGAGAGAGAGAGAGAGAGAGAGAGAGAGAGTTT
>WELB01000217.1:73837-97558 GCA_009602725.1 Spirogloea muscicola
GAGAGAGAGAGAGAGAGAGAGAGAGAGAGAGAGAGAGAGAGAGAGAGAGAGAGAGAGAGAGAGAGAGAGAGCGAGAGTGAGAGAGGGAGGGGGGCGGAGCGGCTGCAGTTTGTGCACATGTTTTGGCGGGAACGCGGGGTGTCGGGCGGCCTGCCGCCCGACGACGAACTCGTCGGGCAGGCGTTGACGTCCCCCTGCGAGGCAATCACCGCCTCAACTTGAGAGGAGATAAGGCGCGCTGAATTAAAACATGAACTCAGGCGGAGGCCAGATTAAGCCAACACATTGTCCTGGCGGGTAGAAGTTCCTCTATGAATAAAGCGTTGGCGGCAATGTGCATGTAACCTGCCCCTCGGGCTTTGTGCAGTCTATCTATGTAAGTAAGCAGTACGAAGCACTCTGTAACCCCTGCTAAAGCAACCGCAGGTCAGAGAAAGTAGGTTGCTGGAAGCGGGTCCCCTGGCCAGAGCCAGAGGCAGCAGCAAGGGCGATTCCGGCACGCAGATGCAGCGCGCGGGCCATCGACCTGTGCAGCGAGGCGGCCAAGCGCATGCGGTCCGCCTGCGATAACGACCCGGCTGCATGGAAGTCCATCGGGCTCCCCATTGAAGAAAGTGCTCGCCCTAAGAGAAGAGGGGCTGGCAAAGCCAGCTCGAAATGGATGGACAATGTCCAGAGCCAAAGAAGAAGAAGTGGCTCTCCCAATGGGGGCAAGGGCTGTGAGAAGCCAGCCCGAAAAGAATTGACAAGGTTCGAAAGGGCCAAACTACGAGCTAAGCAGCGACTGCGGGGCCTGAAGAGGCTATGGCAGAACGGGGGAGGATGGACCACTCAGTAGTTACGAGTGAGGAGCCTCACATTCGACAGACTCGCTGCCGGAAAACTATCCCCCTGACGAAAGCCGGAGGCCGCAGCGAGAGCAGGCCATAACGCAGATGCAAGGCGTGGGCCATGGACCGCTGGAGGGAGACGGAATAGCGCATACGATATACCTGAGCCCACGAGCCAGCGGCGTTGAAGTCAGCCGGCTCACCGCACCTGCGGGACACAGCGCGCCGTGCAAGCCTGGCCAAATGGTCGAGCCAGTGGGATCCGAGAGCCCCGTGCACGTCCACAGCCAGGGGGACGAACTCATCGGCAGCCGGGTGGTCGGCGTGTTTGGCCGGAAAGAGGAGCCGAAAAGGACCATACTACAAAACACAAGACGATGCAGAGGGAAGCTCAGTACCCGCGAATGAGCAACATCAAGTCTGAGTAGCTCGCTGCAGGGAAAGAGGCACTCCGCCGAGACCCAGGGGCGGCGGCCATAGCACGGCCTGCTCCCGTGTTGGACGGCGTAGGCAAGGGAGCGTTGAAACGATACCGCCAGGCGCATTCGCAATACCTGGGCGAGCGAATTGGCGGCGTTGAAGCCGGGCATCGCCCGTGGCAGACCCGGCCGCCGGTCAATGCCCTGATGGGCAAGCCGCTGGAGGAGATCCAGCCAGCGGCTTCCGAAAGCCCCTTGAACATCTATCGCCAGGGCCGCGAATTCATCACCCACCGGGTGATCGGCGTATTTTCGCTCTTTGCTCGGGGCCGCCATGCCGACCGCGTGCCCTGCAATCGACGCCGATCTGGTGGGATTGGCGGAGTTGACGCAGGAAGTGCCGGGCGGCGGCGGCGACCATGGAAGCGGCGACCGTTGGCGTGACGTGAGAGCTGGTTGAGCAGCTCGACCCACCGAGCACCCAAAGCCCCGTGCGTGTCGATGGCGAGCGGGAAGAACTCAGTCTTCCCGCAGGTGGTCTGCTTATGTGGGTTCCTTGGCCCGAGCGGCGCAGGCTACCGCATACCCTCCTCTTTTTGTGCTTGTATTTCTTAGTGCTTCCCCTGGCCCCTTCTCGTCCTTTATTCATTCTTTTTTGGGCTGGCTTTTTCCAGCCCCTATCCTCAATGGGCGAGCCCTTCTTCTTTCTATATTCCTTGCATTCCTTATTTCTAGGCTGGCCTGTCGAACCCATTGTCCATATTTTGAAAAGTTCTTTAGCAAACAACTGGCAAGCAGCGCAGCTTCTTATGACGACGAGGCTGCTAAAATGAGCCCCAGACAGTAGCTGGACGTACGGCTCGACAGGAGGTGCGCAGCTGGTCAAGACAAGGGCTCGTTAAAACGAGAAGATGGCTCTTCATGAAGGAGGCTGTGGCTGAAAGGTGGCCACTAATCTCTGCTTCCAGCCCCTTTTAGACCTTGTACATTCCTTTGGGCTGGCCTTTTTCCCAGCCCCCATTGGGAGAGCCACTTCTGTATCACCCCAGCCACTACCTTATAGTAGACGAGCTACTTTCTGGCCTCTCACAGCCATTGCCGTATATTGGACGAGCTCTTCTTTACTAACAAGAGAATTGAGAAGAGCTCTAAGTAATGTAGATCGTTGCTCAACTGGACCAGTAGCTGTGTGCGATGTACCAAGCAAGCGAGCTGGAAAGATGATTCTTGCTTTCTCCAAAGCCTGGCCAGATTTTTTTCCCAGCACCTTTTCTGTGGCCTTTAGATATTGTCAATTCTTTTCTGGGCTGGCTTGCTAGCCCCTCTTTTCTCTATGGGCGAGCAATTTCTTTCTTTCTTTCGGCCAGTGGGCAACTGTGCCTTGGGTGAGGGGCTTCAGCCACTGCTACCCCAGGGCGAGGCATGGGTGTGGATGTACATGGACAGAATTGATGGCGGCAGGGTATTTGTATGCTTGAGCAAGGAGTATATGAAACTCCAAATGTTGCTGTAGAATCAGAGGCAAGATTTACCTTCTCGTGCCGGCCACTGAAGCAAGGGGGCGCTCCTGCAAAGCTTTTCCTGCCACTCCGATGCAAGCCAAAGGCAGCATGACAACGGTAGCAACACATTTGAGAGGTCAACATGGTCAGAGCATGGCACAGGATAAGCAATGATTTCGATGCATGATGTCGCATAAAGAGTTACTCACACCAATGATTGCACGCGATTCAGTTCCATCCAACTGTTATTTGGATAATTCAGTCATCAGAAACTGACAACAGTAACCGGACAAGCCAAGATGCTAGACATTTTATAGGACCACGTCGTGTCATAGTTTTCTATTCAGAGTATATGGTCGTGGTTTGAAGAGCCACTTTACAGTGACAGTGTCTATGGCCAAGCTTCGTCTGGCAGGAATGACATGATTCAGTCAATCCACATTTCAGACGCCACGTGTTAATAGTGCGCCATTTCCTACTACATTGAATTTACAGTGAAACTAGCAGAAGTCGTGGACCACATTGAGGTTATTTGCATCGAAGCTAATGTCTGCTCTGCCACGAAGATGGTGGGTCACATGCTTTGATAATGCCAATGGCAATGCTACATGCAGGAAAGTGACTATGCAACAGGGATGCAGTCTCGCATCCTGTGCATCACAATGGGTATATCATCGCATAACAAAGCTTGAAGGTGTTCACCTTCCAGCAGCAACAACAATTTGTATGTATTGTCAACATGGTCGACGGACCCAATGACAGCATTAGGTTTTAGGGTTAAGGCTTTTAGGGTTAAGGGTTTAGAGTTCAGGGGTTAAAGGTTTGTCAATCTGTTACACTCTCAGTCAGATAGCAGCTCCAGTCTAAAAGAATCATAAAGTTGGCACGGTATCAGGGAGTATTGGTATCGACTTGGCGTGCTGCTTAGCTAGCTAGCCAGCCAATTTGACGCACAGTAGCTGCGATCCATTTTTTCAATGCTAGCAGACTTCTTCTCTAGCTTCTAACAAAGTCAGTATCTGCGGCCAGCCCGGTAGATGTTGAAGTTGCTAAAATACACGGAAACTGCCACCTTCTTAGGCCCATTTTTGGATTTGGGGCATGACTTAAAATTTGGGTTGGACGTGAGAATCGGGGAGTCAGGCTTGAGGCCATAGTCGTTTGCGGTGGCGTTCAGAAAATTGTCTTGAATTGCTGTTGTCTCGTTGTACACCGCCCAAGATTGGCTGTTGAGCTCAGGCACAAACTCCAAGCCCTGACACCCTAGGAAAGTTGGCAGATAGTTTCTAGTGGCAGGTGCCACGACCGCGTACTGCATAGCATGTCATGTCCAAGTCGCCGGCATCAATGAGAATTGGCAGTCTCTTGGGGCATTGAACGACTTGTAAGACTGCCTTTACATGTAGAATAGGTTCATACTTGTATAGTAGGTACAAACACATTTGTTTGTATTCGTCATTATAATACACATCAATATAGTACCAAGTACAGTGCCACAGTTCTGCTTATCTGCAATCTGGTGGCACAAGCTCAAGAGGAAGCATGGAGGGTGTTTCCGTGCAGGCCAGGATGAAATAAGCACCTGCTGTATATTGTCGGTGGGAAGGCCGCTGCAATTGCCAGTCACGTCGGCAGGGTACTGTGCACCAGGTGGGTTGCACTTGACGCCATTCACATAGGTCTCGGAGCAGATTGTGGAGTACCAGGGATTCTGATTTTCAATCACACCACCGGCGGGGTACTTGGCTGTGCCTCGGGTATACCACGTAGAGCCAGGCACATGCAGGCAGTTGTTCAAGTCGACAAGCTGGCAGCTTATCCACCCAGCTGTACCCTTAGCACCGACTACTACCACGCTTGTGATGTTGTTGTGCTTGCCGTTGTTCTCCTTGATGCCATTGGTCTGGTTGACGCATACCATTCCGTCAATCGTTATACCAGAGCTGGCATAGTCGATGTAGAGGCAATGCTCCCCACCAAATATGTAGTTGCAGGACAAATAATTCCCTGAGACGCGTAGCAGCAGTAATCAGCACAATGTCAGCTTGCCAACTTATCAAGTACACGAACTCAATAAGCTCAGCAACAGAAGCGTGTGAGGAGGTCCCCTTGCCTAAGGTGTCCAGAAGCTCATTAGAAGCTGCTCAATCCTCACTGAAGTCATTTCAAATGCACGTACCAGGATTGTACCAGTGGGTTGCAAAATATATTCCTGCAGCGTCTGTGACCTTGTCTCTTGGACGGACGAGAATGAAGTTGTTGGTGATGTTATGATTCAAGGAGTCGGCAACGTTGGTGATGCCAAGCCCAACCTGGACGCATGTCCAATGAAGGTTGTGGCAGTAGTTGTTGGACACGGTCACACCAACTGCTGATCCGGCAAGAAGCACTCCAATATCACCGCTGTAGATACGGCTGTTGGTAATACGAATGCTGCTGTTTGCCAGGCCATTATTGTTTCCACAGCCCGTGCCAACACGAACGTTGATTCCCGCCTTGTAAGATGTGAGATTCATGTTGTCGAGTGTGATGAAGGAAGCATCGTGCATGTCTGAGGACGGAGGAAATGTGATCAGCTTGCTTTGCCAAATACTGACGCCAGAGCACGTCCTTGATAAGTATAGCAAAGCTGCAGTAAGGGGTAATAGTGCTGTTTCTTGCGTTTAGTAGCTGTGATACCCTGAGCCTCCTGCTTTGCAAGCCGCATGAGTAACTTACCAACGCGCCCATAAACTGTGCCTTGGGTGATCTGTACGTCGAATGCGCCACTAACGAAGATGGCCGGGCAGGGCTGCTTCCCATTCTGGGACACCGTGACGGTGGCGAAAGGACAGGCAGTGTTGGAGGAATTGGCCGTGAGCGGGATGTTGAATGAGACACCATTGAAAAGGATGTTGTGCGGCGATCCGCCACCAATGTTGAGAACTGCGAAGGAGTCGTTGGCAGCCGAGAGCGTGTAGCCTGGCGATGGCACTGCCGACATGAACATGGTGCAGGAGAATTTGCTGTTTAGAGCAAGCGTGGCGTTGAGCGTAATATTCTTCTGGAGCACAATGACAACCGTCTGGTTGGAGTGGTACTGCGTCCGATAGAGTATATCGGTGACAGTGTGTGCATTGATGAAGACCTGGGTTGCGGTGCATGGGCCCCCTGCATTGCTTTGCAGGAAAGAGAAATAAGGCAATTACTTGTTTCGCCAGCTATGGAGGTACGAGAAGAAGTCCAGAGATCGCTGTCACAAGCAATGCCGCTAGATGTTGAGCAGTGACCATGACACGATAGCCAAAACGCAGCTCACCCGAGACGCCAGGCGGGACGAGGGCTCCGCTGGTCTGACGATAGCGTCCGTGGGTATCATGATGGCCTATTTCACGCGGCAAGGGGCCGCCGCTGTGCCGCTGTGCCCGCTGCTGGACCTGGACGGCACCTGCAATCGGGTTAGCCACCAGCACAACGGCGAGCACGAGCGTAGCAGCTCGCAGAGCTCGGGCAGCCATGGCTGCAGGCGGGCCCTGCCGATCGTCGCCCACAAGCTGGGCTGGGGACGAGAGCAGGAGCAGCAGAGTGACTGGAGGGCAGAAGCAGCACTGGAGGCGGAGTGGAGCTAGGGAGCTGCCTGCAATGGCTGCGCCGAGCTTTCTAAGGCTGCAGCCGAAGGCCGGCTGGAAGCTGCAGGCAGCTCGGGAGCTCGGCCCGCCTGGCCGAGCAAAGGAGGAAGGGGGGGAGGGAGGGCAGGGGCCCACGAGTCCGGTGCGCGTCGTATGGGGTCCCGCCTGCAGTTACTTGGGCGGCGGAGTCTCCTGCGCCCCTCTCTCCTGCCCTCCCACCTCTCCTTCCCTCCTCAGCTTTCTCCACGTCGAGCTCAGAACACACCATCATGCGCCATCGTCCCCCAAAGGTCCGCCTTCTGTTCTTTCCCCACCCTCTGGCTCTCTGCAGGCGCTTTTGCAACCCATGAACCCGCCCCTCACTACCTCTCAGCTCTTTTTGCGCCTCTCTCCATATTCTCTCTCTCTCTCTGTCTCTGTCTCTCTCTCTCTCTCTCTCTCTCTCTCTCTCTCTCTCTCTCTCTCTCTCTCTCTCTCTCTCTCTCTCTCTCTCTCTCTCTCTCTCTCTNTCTCTCTCTCTCTCTCTCTCTCTCTCTCTCTCTCTCTCTCTCTCTCTCTCTCTCTCTCGGCGCCTACCCTCCCTCCCTCCCTCCTCTCGCTCGCTCGCCTTCTCTCATTCTCGCGTGCGCGCTATCTCACCGCTACCTTAGCTGTGCTTCGCCACAAGCTCACGTATCGGTCTTCGTCTCTCATTGCCCATCAAACCCCCCGTCTTCCCACTCCCGCAGCCACCAGTTGCCCAGGACCAACTGCAGACAACGTCCCCTTCCTCCTGTCGTCCTGTAGCAGTCGCTGTCTCCCACCCCTCGTCTCCCATTTTAACCGCTTCTGCGCACGCTGGCCCCTTCGATCCCCTGTCACCTGTTCCCTAGAGATGCCTTATTCCGTTGAGAGAAGATGTCGTTGAGAGGATGCGAGCTCTTCCAGCGGGGGGCAGTGGCTGCGAGTGGCCAAGCTGGCACTCCAACATTTTGAATAATTGTCGACCGAATCGATCAGGCTGGCTGCAAGAGCAATAAATACAAGACTTCATAAACGATCAAATGCGCGTGGTGTACAAGGTAGGGAGGCCAAGCTGAGCCAAACCCCTGTCCATGCAAACGGCAAAAAATGTCCAGAAAATCGGGCTACACAAAGCGAGGAAAGGGTGGCTACAATACCAGGGCGAAAGAAGATAGGCTTCCAGTAGAGGGCGGTGGCTGTGAGAGGCCAAGGATAAAGAATGATCAAACTTCGAAAGCACGGCCGGAGCGAAATTTGGTACCCAAGAGTGAGCATTTACAAGTCGGACATGCTAATTTTGAGGAGCCGGAGCAAAGCCACGGAAGCCGGTGGCCTCGGCCACGCCCAGCGCCCCACATAGGGCCAGGGCCAGCGATGCAGGCTCAGCGAGAGCCCAACCTTGTGCAATGCAATGAATGCCCCTAAATTGCAACAAGAACGCAACAAAGCAGGAGGAAGAGCAGTAGCTCACTGGAGGATGGGCGTGTAGCAGCTCACCATTGAGGGCAGTGGTTGTATTGAGGGCAGTGGTTGTAAAAGGCCCGCAAAATATCTTCAGCAAAAGCAGAAGCGCCAGTAGAAGAAAATTACGGAGGGCAGCCCTCCTTTCTCACGCTCACCATGTAGCTGGCCCACTTTTATCGCTTCATATCAAGCGGGAGTATCACAGGGATACAGCATCCTTTAGAAGATTCTGCAATTGAAAGTGCTCATCGCCTTTTGTGTACACTATTGGTGATTAATTAGGTGATTGTAACCAAAAAAAAACTATCAGAAGGCAATGAGATCTGCCATCAAAGACGACAATTAAGTGGCATGCAGCTTCAAGTAGTCGATGTGGAGCTGCTCCGATAGATTCAGCTGTTACAGGAAAGGAAGTTGCCAAGGGGCTATTGAAAGCTCAGCTGTTACAGGAAAGAGAGTGAAGTCAGAAATGTGCTTGCTGCATGCTTCTTGTGATGAAGTACTTCATTGACAGTTGCGGATACAGACAACAAACTAGAGTTGTCTCACACGCAGTTTGATTACGTCATAGTAGCAACAACACGTGATGAGGATGGCAGATGACTGCCAGTACAGCTGGGTGATGTATATGGTGATGTGTATGACTGTATACATGAGAAAGGAGGCCGACATAATGACCAGCCTAGAAATTGCTGGGAAATCAGTGGCTGCGTTTGGATTCATTGTTGTACGGTGGATAGGTGTGGTTTAAGGTCAGTAAATAAGTCACATCAACTAGACTTTTGATAAGGAGGTGGTATCTAGAAGGAGGTGGTATGACATGTAATTTGCAGCTCTTGCCTTGCCACTCGTGGAAGGCCGGCTTAATTTGTGATTGACTACAACATTCATTCTAGGTGAGAGACTGGAAGTGTATCTCCACTTTATGTCGGGTCTTCTGTTTAAGTAACCCCCTAAGCCGAGCTTGGCTACTGTATCGTGCTCTACTCTTGTACAAGTCGACAAATAACGGTCGTGCCTATGTTGGCGGAAACCTCGTAGGAGAAAGCTTCTTCCAGTAGAGGGCGATGGCCGAGAGTGGCCTGCCCAGATGAAAGAATGAAGTCGTGGCAATGTGCGCCAACGTTGGTGGACGCCTCGGATGTATGTAGAGAATATAGCAGTATATAGCGGAGCCCGATGACGGGCATTACGCTCAGACCGTGGAGCTGCCTCAGTATTTGCGGCCAGGGCGGTAAACGTTGAACTCGGTGAAGTACGTCGCTGTTGCCACAGGCTGTGGCCCTGCCATGGACCTGGGGCATGACTTGAATCGCGGACTGGTCGCCAGGATAGGAGCTCCTGCTTTTAGCCCAAAGTCTCCAGCAGCAGCGTTGACAAAGTTGTCCTGCAAGGCTGTTGCCTGGTTGTACTCCACCCAAGAGACGCTGTTGAGCTGGGGCACGGACACTAAGCCCTCACATTCTGTGAACATGGGCCGATGCTGGCTGGCGGCTCTTACAATTGCATACTGCACAACAGAGAAGGAAATCGTGCTCTTCAGAATGTTACCAGAGTGCCTTGCGCACTGTATGCTTGTGCTTGATGGAACTCACTTCGTACTGTTTACGCGCTTACAGCAGGTTATAAGCAGGTGAGACGGATATGGCACTGAGAATGCAGCAGCAAAACTGTAATGTAGAAGTGGAGCAATAGTCGTACCTGGTGAATGTTGCCAGTGGGAAGGCCGCTGCAGTTGGCAGTCACGTTGGCACCGAAGGCGCCATTGTCAGGATTACAAGGAATGCCGTTCAGTTCAGTCTGAGAACACACATCAGGGTACCAGGGGTTCTGACTGGCAATGACGCCGCCAGGAGGGTACTTGGCCATGCCGCGTGCAAACCAGCCCGAGCCTGGCGCGTTGAGGCAATTATTCTTGAAGAAATTCTGGCAGCTGATCCAACCGGCGTTGTTCTTGGTGTTCACAGCCAGCACACTTGTGATCGTGTTGTACTTGCCGTTGTTCTGCTTGATACCATTGGTGGTGTTAACGCAGACAGCGCCATCGATGGTCAGCCCGGAGCTGGCATAATCGACATAAAGGCAATGCTCGCCACCGATGACGTAATTGCAGGATACATAATTGCCTGAGGGATTGCATGACATTTGTCAGCTCAGATCATGGATATTGTCACGACTGCATGCTACAATGAAGCTGCTTGCCAAGGATAAGCCGTTGCACAGATGTAGAGCCAGCCGACGCTGCAGTCGGAGGGCTGAGGACAAACAGCCTATGCATTATGGCTTGAAAGTCGCAGAGGTGCAGTACACATACCAGGGTTATACCAGTGTGTGGCAAAGTAGATGCCTGCAGCGTCTGTCACTTTGTCGTTCTTGTGAACGACAATGTAGTTGTTCGACACATTGTTCATCTGTGCATCCGCAACATTTCCAATACCGAGTCCAATCTGGACGCACGCCCAATGGAGGTCGTGGCAGTAGTTGTTGGAGACTGTGACGCCAACAGCAGATCCAGCCACGAGCACGCCCGTGTCGCCACTGAAAATCTTATTGTTGGTCACACGGATGTTACTGCTTGTCAGGCCGTTGCTGTTGCCACAGCCAGTGCCCACGCGCACATTGATGCCCGCCTTGTACGAGGTGAGTGTCATGCTATCAATCGTGATCCAGTATGCGTCGTGCAGGTCTGCGAGCACGATATGGCAGTGGTGCGTGGTCAGTCAGAAGGCAACCTTATGCTGTCGCTTGTTGCCGCTGAGAAAGCACAGATATATATGTCTACGAAGCAAATGAAGCAAGCTTTTGCCACAACCGTAAGACAGTCTCGTGAGCTTGAACTCACCAATTCGGCCGTACACCCTGGCTTTGGTGATCTGGACGTTGAAGGCGCCAGCGATGTAGATAGCGGGGCATGGCTGCGGCTTATTTTGCGATAAAGTGATGGCGGTGTAAGCGCATGCACTTGTGGAGGAGTTGCCCTCTATTGGTAAGAAGACGGAGACACCGGTGAAAAGAATGTCATGAGCGGACCCGCTCACGCGGATGGCTGCGAATGTGTCGCTAGCTGCTGAAAGCGTGTAGCCCGGGGATGCCGCTGATTTGAAAATGGTGCAGGAGAACTTGCTGGTAATTGCAAGCGTGCTGCCAAGCACAATGTCTTTCTGGAGTACAACGACCACTGTCTGATTGGCGGGGTACTGGGTCCGGGAGAGAATGTCGGTGGTGCTGCTAGCATTGATGGTGACTTGGTCCACACTACAGGGGCCACCTGCATCGACTACGACAAGGAGGACATGAGCATGCTTGCAAGAAGAGGCTGAAGCCTCAAAGCTTGAGATCAAAAGTGGCTCCAAAGCTGCACGGTGCTTCGTTGATGGGACGTATGAGATTAGTTCTCAGCCAAAATGGGCATCGTCATTCATGATCTGACCTGGGGGCCCAGACGGGACTAGCGTGCCGGTACTTGGTGCTACCAGCGAGCCAGCGGCTAGCGCCAAGGCCAGCACAAGGGCGATGGCCGAGACTCGGACGGCGGCCATGTCGCAGACGAGGTGAGCTCCTTGCCAAATGAGAAGCAGTCGAGGGAAGGGGCCTGGCGGGGTGGCCGCTGAGACGAGAAGTGTAGACGGGGAAGGGAAGGGAAAGCTGCCGGAGCTGCGGCGTCGGCAGCCATGGGCGGGTTTTATAGGCGTGCCCGATCGCGCTCGGCTCTCGGCCTGGCCCACCAGCTCCCCAAGGAGGAGGGAGGACGAGGGGTCGTGGCAGGCGAGCGGCGAGGCGGCGGGGCGAGGCTCGTGGCCCTCCTGCAGCCGGCGCTGCAGATCCCCTCCCTCCCACTCGGCTTGCTCGATCTGAGGGACACTCATCTCTCTCTCCCTCTCTCCCTCTCTCCCCCTCTCTCCCTCACTCTCTCTCTCTCTCTCTCTCTCTCTCTCTCTCTCTCTCTCTCTCTCTCTCTCTCTCTCTCTCTCTCTCTCTCTCTCTCTCTCTCTCTCTCTCTCTCTCTCTCTCTCTCTCTCTCTCTCTCTCTCTCTCTCTCTCTCTCTCTCTCTCTCTCTCTCTCTCTCTCTCTCTCTCTCTCTCTCTCTCTCTCTCTCTCTCTCTCTCTCTCTCTCTCTCTCTCTCTCTCTCTCTCTCTCTCTCTCTCTCTCTCTCTCTCTCTCTCTCTCTCTCTCTCTCTCTCTCTCTCTCTCTCTCTCTCTCTCTCTCTCTCTCTCTCTCTCTCTCTCTCTCTCTCTCTCTCTCTCTCTCTCTCTCTCTCTCTCTCTCTCTCNTTCTCTACCTCCCCCTTCACTTCCCTCTCTCGCCTTCCCGCAGCAAATGGATCCTCCCTCGCTCGCTCTTTCGCAGCACCGCAACTCAAGAATCGTCCACTCCTTACTCCCCCTTCTCCTGAAGCGCCCTCCCCCTTTCCTCCTGCCACTGCCGTCCTCCCTCCCACCCCTCGCTATCTCTCCCCAGCTCTTTCCGCCCTCCCCTCGGCCTCCCTCTCCGCTCCCTTCTCTAATCACGTACCGCCATCTCTCACGGGGATCATGGAACTTCGTTACTTGCCGATGAGGAGGCAAGCTACGTGGGGGCGCCTCCCGCGGCCGCCCTCCGGCCCGATCGCCTCGCCGTACCATTTACTTTCATGCGCACGACGCGCCTTCTCTAACTGGGAAGATGGAGAATGTGGCTGCTAATTGATAAGAGCAAGCTGTAAAAGCCAGGTGCAGGTGGGAAGGGAGGGAGGCAGGCCCAGTTGCTGCAGCCGCCATGATGGGCACCGGACATGGGCGGTCCGCCTCCCCGCCCCGGCCGCCCACGACCCCCAGAAGGGTCTGCGCGCGGGGGGCGTGCAACGCGAGCGTCTCCACGCCTGGCAGCTTCCCTCCCTTCTTCCTACTGCTGACACGGGGTTACTAAGAGCGCCCTGGCTGTCTAGCCTGTGGCTCCGTCATGAATACCTGTATGCATCTGGCTGGCTTTCACAGCCGCTCTTTTAATATCAGCAGCCGCTTCCCGAAGAAACAACGCAACAGATTCTAAAGGAATCCAATCTCAACCTTGTTAGTATCCTGGGCTGGCCAATCACAGCCTTCACCCTCTACTGGAAGAGTCGTTCTACCTTCAATGCTTAGGCAATGGCTGCGAAGAAGAAGTGGCTCTCACAATGGGCTGCGAGAGGCCAGCCCAAAGAAGTGGCTCTCCCAATGGGGGCAAGAGAGAAGGCGCGTAGTGCGCATGAAACGAACGGAGGTCATAGCCAATGCATCGTTCAGGCAAAAGCTACTGCAGAAAGTGGGAGAGGGAGAGAAGCGCGCGCCCATAGAGAAGAGGGGCTGGCAAAGCCAGCCCAAAAAAGAAGAGGAGAGAGAGCCTAAAAGGGCCCACTTTATTCCAATTTTGTTGTTCCAACATTCCAACATTCCAACTTCATTCCAACATTGAACCTAGTTCCATAGGGGATGGAGCCTTCTTCCGCAGCAGCGGCAGTGCCACAACAAGCTTCTGCTATTTGGTGATTCATCCTACAAAAACTGTGAGAGCGCTTTTGGCCCCTTTCAACCTTGTCAGTTTCTTTTCGGGCTGGCTTTGCCATTGCCGCAATTGAATGAGCCACCCTTTCCTGGAAGCGTCCTTCTCTCTTGAGAGAGCCACTTCTTCTGTGCACACCGGAGAAAGTGCTTCCAAATTGACTGGTAGCTGTGAGAAGTGGCTCTCCCACTGAGGGCAAGGGCTGTGAAAAGCCAGGCCGAAAAGAATTGACCAAGGTTCGAAGGGGCCACAATGACGGAGGGGCTTGAAATGCTGTGAGAGGCCAGACCAAAAGAATGTACAGGATCGGGAAGGTCGGGTGCACAGCCACGGCCAGGGCTGCCGTCGTTGCACGCCCCTCTTTGGAACAAGGACAATCACGTCACTAAGTGCTCCTGGCCCTTGGGCTGGGATCTGTACGATCTCCGCAGTAAGACACCGTGCCGCATGGGCCGCCCACGCGCGTGAACTCACGTGCGCGCTTTCTCTGTGCGCGTGCTAGTATGTACGGGCCTTCAAGGTCACGTGCCCGCCGTGCCCGTCGTCAAACCTGGCCATGAGGCGGCTAAAAGATACTCCCACGTACCCTGATGTGGCACTCAACAACCGTCGCGTGGCCGCGCCCATCGGCTTTCATCAAGGAAGAAAGAGAAAAGAGAATTGCTCGCCCATAGAGAAGAGGGGGGGAAGAAAGAAGAAGAAGTGGCTCTCCCAATGGGGGCAAGGGCTGTGAGAAGCCAGCCCGAAAAGAATTGAAAGGGGGGGAAGAAAGGACACTTCCAGGAGAGGGCGGTGGCTGTGGAAGAAGTGGCTCAAAGACATCGGACAAGGTCCAAAGAGAAATTGCTCGCCCGAAAGAGAAAAGGGGCTGGCAAAGGCCAGCCAAAGAGAAGAGGGGCTGGCAAAGGCCAGCCCAAAGAGAATGGACAAAATTCAAAGAGCCAAAACGAAGGTGTCGAAAAGAAAAATTACACAGCTAGACACGAGACGAAGGGACCAGAATATGCCAACCACGCAACTACTCAGGTCGCTTGCCATCGATGGGTGCTCGATAAGCCCCAGTTGACAGCGCAGCCTGTCAACTGGAGTTGCTCACAGCCAAAAGAGTGGCCATGCCGATTAGAAAGGTGCGTGGTGAGCATGAATGAGAGGGAAACCAAAAGCAACCCAATGCACTTTTGGGAGAAGACCAAAGAACAATTCATGAGTTACTACAATGAGAAAGCGGGAAAACATAACTGAAAGGGGATTCAGTACTCAGAAGCAGCAGCTACGGCGTGGCCTGCCCGCAGGTGCCTGGGAGCAAGATGGAAAGGTGAAAACGGTACACCTGAGCGAGGGATGACCCGGCGGCACTGAAGTTGGCTTGCACCCTGCTAGAGTCATCGATCACCATTGGACGAGGTCGAGCGACCAAGCTCACTGTGGAAGTAGGCTTTATTAAAAGGGGGCGAGGTCTGTGAAAAGCCAGCCCAGTAAAGAAAGGACAAGGTCCGAAGGGCCGGTAGGAGCTAAGACCACACAGCTATGCAAGAGATTAACGCGACCGGGAGCTTAGTAACCCCAAGTGGGGAGTCGATCACCAGCGCGACAAAGTCGTCTCCTGCGGGGATGAGCGTACTCCGCGGAGCTGTGAACAACCCCTTATTAAATGGCGCGTCGGGCGGGCTGGATTTCCTGGGCTGGCCTCTTCCAGCCACCGCCCTCTCCTGGAAGTGTCTTTCTTCTTCCCCTGGACACGAAGAGCTCTCCACTTGGAAGCCATTAGTTGTAAGGTAGGGATTGGAATTTGTATTGAGTGATGGAGGGCCTGAGAGGCCAAGTACAAAGGCAGCAAGCACATTGACAGAGGCAATGGCGTGTGTATCGAGTGATAGAGGGCCTGAGTGGCCAAGTACAAAAGCAAAAACATTGACAGATGTACATCATCTGCTGCCTAAACTCTTCCAGTAGAGGGCGATGGCTGTGATTGGCCAGCCCAGAAAATGAATGAACAAACTTCGAAGGGGCCAGAAAATTGCTGAAGCCCAAAGCGACTCCAAGCGGCCACCGCGTGCTCAGCTGGTAAGCTGACCCAGGAGCAATGGAGACTGGCTAGTATTGGAATAACGGAAGGCCAAAGTGGCCAAAGTAACTGCGGCAAGCACATGTAATGACGAGCATTACCCACTGCAAACCCCACTGTGACGAGAAACAGCGCTTCCGTTCACGGTAGTGGCTGTGAGAAGAAGAAGTGGCTCTCCCAATGGGGGCAAGGGCTGTGAGAAGCCAGCCCGAAAAGAATTGACAAGGTTCGAAGGGGCCAAACTAAACGAAAGTACAAAGTCTGAACCAGGGGGGTGAGAGGCCAGTCGGGCCAACTCCCGCCGCAAGCGGCGGCGGCGCTGCCGCCGNGGGCCATGCGCCCGCCGCGGCTCGGCGCGCTCCCGAGCTGCGCCGCCGCAGCACTCCGCCGCGGTGGTGCAGCGGCGCCGCGCGTCGTTGCCTCCGCTGCCATCATCCAATCTGTCGAACATTATCTCCGGATATTCCGGTCTGTCATTGGAGCGCCAATCCGCGGCGGAGACGGGCGGCTCGGTATGTCCTTGATTCCATTGATCGCTTGCTGGCCTTCCGAGTAGGAGCCTTTGCCGAGCTCGTCAGTGATAGTGGACGGAATGGGAGAGCACGGCGTGTCAGGCCCTGTTGTCTCGAGACAACGGCGAGGCGATCGCCGGACGTCATCATCTCCTGACGTTGTGGATGGCTCTTTGCCCTGCAGCCCTTGCAATCAGTCCGCGACATGGCTTCTGCTCCATGCCACAGTATGTCGAGCGAGTCCCTCGGCCGTCCACTGGCGAGACTCAGCCGAATGATGATGGCGACCTGCGGGGCCCAGCTTGCGCCTACAGGCGCCTGATCAAGGCTGGCAAGCTCTTAGATGGAGACAAGGCTCAGGTAACGCGCCTGCCGGTGTGACCTGGTATCGTCGGTCAATTAAGTTGTTCATCGCTAACGGCAGTGCTGCAATCTGTTGATTTCTGCCCCTGAGCGCAGGCTACATCCATGATATCATTACGTCATGCACACTGTTGCTTGACGGGGATAGGTAGTGACACAGCTGCCGTGCACGTCGTCAGGCTGTCGTGCCTCTCCTTCACTTAACGAATCGTACCACCACAGTGTATCCAGTGTCTTCTAACCGGGTGAAGATTGTGTGCTCGGTCTCCAGGAGAGAGCTGTGCAGAGACTACAGCAGCTCTTTGAGGCCATCCAGGTTGCTCCAGTCTCCAGCCGGTGAGCTACTTGACAGCTTAAAGGTTGAGCTGTCAAGTAGAAGTACTCTGCTTTTATCCAACTGCAGCAGCCGGTTGCCTATAGTGGTTTAAGTGGTGTAAGTGGTTCATCTACAAGCTCCTGTCGCAGTTGGTGAAGCTTCGTCAGGCGCAAGGCTCAGTAGGGCTATGTCAGTTGCCAGGGTGTTGCATGTCATTGGCGTCCCTCATGTCGTGATCATGTGACAGAAGAGTCTTGTAAATTCAGGACTGGTTGGCGTTTGTGGCACTGGCTCTCTTCTGCTCAGAGATTCTCCTGGTTACTTGATGTAAGTGGCGTTTACCTTTATGGTGGAGTGGGCACCGGGAAGACAATGCTGATGGACCTCTTCTTTGCACAACTGAACGTGCCGCAGAAACGGAGAGTCCACTTTCACTCATTCATGTATGTCCCTCTCGTAATCGGCACGCTCAATCTGTTGACCTGGCAGTGGAGAGAAGGAGGTTGTGACAATAATGAATACTTGTGATGTTAATAGTTTGTCTTATTAATGCCATGCAGAGCTCTCTTTTGTCACTGTCTACTTATGTTGTGTCTCTTTTGTGACAGAGATTTTTAAATGAAGGAAGTTGTCGATGTGGTAAGACTCTGACTGAGTACTATTGAGCAGGTTGGATGTCCATAGCAGGCTTCATGTACTCAAAGGCAGCCACAAGACGACAACTAGCAACCACCTGCTAAGCACAATTGCTGATGAGCTCATACAGGAGACTAGGGTCCTCTGTCTAGACGAGATTGAGGGTATGCACCATCAAGCAAAAATTATCTTTGCATTGCCTACCAAAGAATGTAGATGTTCCTTTGTCATGGTCAATGACCAGGTCGTTAAGCTGCTTGTGATGGTAGCGTGTGGTGGTAGTCAAGGAAGCTATCACCTGGTCTAATGGTGCAAGGGTGCAGTCAGATAGACAGGAAATCAGTCAAGGGTGCAGTCAGATAGACTGGAAATCAGTCACATGCTTCAATTGTAGCATCAAGAAAGAATTGGACGAGAAAGTCAAGGTCTGTTGACACCCTGACGAGTGTATGAACTGCAGTGACGGATATTGCTGATGCCCTTCTCCTCATGAGGCTGTTCACTGAGCTCTGGAAAAGAGGAGTAGTACTTGTTGCTACTTCCAACATCGCACCCGAGCGACTCTACTGCGGTCTAAACCGGTCTAAACCGCCATCTTGTACGTTTGTCATAAGCTTGCAGCAATGAATGTTACAAAACCTGCATGTTAGGTAGGACGGCTGTTGAGACGGCAATTGTGGTATGTGCCTTTGTTGTTGTGCTGATCGATGTCCCCTCTGAAGAGGACACTAAGCAGCCTTGCTCTGTGGGAACATGATGGCAGTTTCTGCCATTTATTAAGCAGCTCCAGGAGCACTGCGTTGTTGAGAATTTGGATGCTTATTCGAGTGGCACTGACTTTAGGATGGGACATAATAGAAGGCAACAGCTCTATGTATGGCCAAACGACAGAGCAGCTGATTTGATCCTCGATGAAGCCTTTACACACATCTCAGGTAATCACCATGTACCCAAGGGCCGGATGGATCTGATCCCTTTCAGTATCGCATCTGCTGATGAAAGGGTTTTAAGTCAAGTTCCTCTGACTCTTGCACCTCTCTTGCAATACTAGCGCACTAGTCGTGATAGTCCACATCATAACGTGGTGTACATAGATAAGTTGGCTTGCGTCCAACACAAGCACTTGCTGAGAGTCACAAGATATGCGGATTGGCGCAGCAGGCTTGAGGATTTACACGTGCAATTCTGCTTACGTCAAAGATGCTGCCCTCAAAGATGCACACGTTTGGGATCTGTGTATCATATTTCAGATGGTGCAGAGGAACTGTCTACAACCTTGGAAGTAACAAAGGGAAGGGGCTTCAGTGTGCCAAGATCTCGTGGGGATGTGGCACGCTTCTCCTTCCACGAGCTCTGCGGCTCACCTGTTGGAGCAGCTGACTACCTGACCTTGACCATGCACTACCGAGCTGTAATAGTGGACAGGTAGAATTGCGACAATGATGAGCTTTGGGGTGTATACTGACCTGAATTGAAAGGCCTGTTCAGTGCCCTGTCACTGATGAAGTGATGAGGCCATATTGTATAATGACCTGATCTACGTAATGTCGAGCGCGCATCCACACACACCTGACACACACATGTCCTCGTTCTGCCAGGGTACCTTGGCTTGGAGATGCGCTAGCCGAAAACGAGACAAGACGATTCGTTACATTAGTGGATTGCTTGTACGAGCACAAGACCATCCTTGTGGTATCTGCTTCTGTGCCCTTGGAGAAGCTCTTCCTGGCAGATCCGGCGCATGAGGTTTGCGTGACACTTCCTCATCAGCACCAATTACAACAGTAGGCTCTCTTGTGTCTGCCCATTGAGCTGGTGATCGCGTTTCTGACAACACAGTCGAGGATAAATTAGCTACTCCCATACTCACTTACCCCCTTATGCTGAAATTGGCACAGGCTTTGACGACGTCGGTGGCCACGCCTCGTGATGACGAAGGAAACGACGATGTGGAAGATGAGGCAGCCATATCAATGTGTGTCCTTGGTGAAGGCGGGAGCTCTGGGCGGTCAACTACAACAATTAATGACGTCGAATGGAGTGCCACAGGACTAGTGGGAGCATCGCTCGCGCAGTTGCAGGCTTACCAGGCAGGTCCTAAGCGGAGCAACTGCACATTTGTGCGCTTTGCTTCGAGGAGGGCATTATCGAGGTTGTTTGAGATGCAGGGTGACAGATATCTTGCACAGAACATGGTTGTAGGCAGGCGAGCTCTCAATTGGTTGACGCGGTTGAGCAAGTCAGAATGATCCAGCTTATGTTCCCAAGGACAGTGCTTCGCATCAGGAGGGATGTTAGGTTGTTTGAGATGCAGGGTAACAGATATTATGCGCTGAAGATGGTAGTTGGAAGGTAGGTGATACCTCGCTTGGTATTTGCCGTCGAGCTAGTTACTGTAATACAGCACAGACCACTATGTCACGAGTCAAGTTGGGCATGATGTGGCTACGTGTTACAGAGATGAGCGTATGTGCTGCACAGTCTAGGCCGCCTCTCCTGAAGACCTCCTTGATGAGAAATTTGCAAGTATGACCTTTGAAGCTCAAGCTGTAAATGCTGAGTGAAGGCACAAATCAAACCTTCTTGCACAACAAACAGAAGTGCTCACATTTGCAGCGGCTCGTGGAGTCGACACAATCTAGCCTCCTTGAGTCCAAAGCGACAGGTAAGATGCTCACTTTGCCTGGCCGATGGCACAGGAATGATAAGGCAGAACAATTGGGCTCATAACAGACTCAAGTTGATCTAGCTGCTCAATTTTTCCCCGGCTGTAATGAACGGCTGGCATTGGCGGCCACCACTACATTGCCATAAAAGATGTGAAAGGAGGTCTCTATCCGAAAGTAGGGCATGGAGCTGCTTGCTCAAGCTGCTAGTGGCGGGGCTCAGATGCCCAACAAGCCGGGGTAAGCGCGTCCTAATGTGGTTTGCGCTCCTCCACTCTCCTTGTTAGGCATCACATTACTGTAGCTTCTAAGAAGCATCTGATGGTTGCCTCTACTGTACAGGCGTGCACTTGGCTGACGTTGAGATGAGCAAGGAAATAAAAGAATGGGTAGAAGCACAAATGCAAGAAAGCGGTAAGCGCTGAGAGTGGCTTTTTGATGCTAATATGATGTTTGGAGCTGCTGTTGCTAAGGAAGGCCAAGCACGTCGCCCTGACAATGTCATAAGCGTGGGTTGATGATGGTGGCGAGATTGAAGCTTGGAGCCAGGCTGCTCTGCCGCTGCAGACTTCAATGGCTGGACTAGAGGCGTCCTGCCACACTGGGGGAAGGAGGGGGCGGCTGCAGTGGCTGAGGCTGGCGGGAGTGCTGGTCCCTCTGCTTGCGGTAGGTAGCCCTCCACGTGTCGGCGGCGCCAGTGCCTTGGCCATTGGCCTTGCTTTTAGCACGCCGCTTGCGCCCGCGCGGCGACTGGCGTTTTGGCTGGGACTTCAACTTGCTGCCTGCGGAAGCAGAAGGCGGCGAGTCAAGCGACTCCGCCTACATATCCAGCCTCAACACGACTATGGTGGTTCAACGTGATATAACAGCAAAGGTTTAGTCGTCAAATTGAACTCTGCCAAGAAGAAGAAGCACTTTCAAGGCGGGGCGATGGTTATGATAGGCCTGCCCCGTAAGAGTGTGGACAAGGTCGAAAGGCGCCCGAAAAAGAAGAAGAAATACTCTTCCAGTAGAGGGCGATGACTGCAATCGGCCAGCCTAGACAAAGAATGAGCAAAGAGGAGAAGGAGACGGCCTTGGGGTTGGGCTGAGAGTGGGCGTGATGATGGTGGGATCCTTACTGCCGGACGCTGGAGACGGCGGCGGCGGTGACAGGTGAGGCGGCGATGGCGTCGGAGGCGGCGACCTTGGTGGCGGCAAAGGCCGCGGCGGCGGCGGCGACGGCTGCGGTGGCGGCAGTGAGTGGGGCGGCAATGGCGGCGGCGGTGAAGCTTTCAACGGAGGGGCGAAGGAGTGGCTCGGTGGCGGCTGCAGTGGCGACGGCGGCGAAGGCGGCGCCGTTGCTGCAGCGGCGGCGGCGTAGTGAGGTCCCTGCTGCACGCAGCCGCCGCGTGCGAGGTCGTAGTTGAGCTGCACCAGGAACGGCTGCCCGTCGGCGCCCACCAAGTTGGTAGCTGCCGCCTGAGAGCACACCACATACATACTGCCACATACAAATCAGCTACAGAAAGTCATGCGAAAATACATTGAGTCAATGTTGCTAATTGTCCACAAAAAAGTGGTAAGAAGCGTGAGGGTCGCCTAGATGCAGATGAGGTCAAGGATGGGATCATTACAAAGCGGCTCTGGAAGCTAATGGCAGGTAGCCAGCAGCGCAAGCTACAGGATATAATAGTTTCAGCTTAGGTCCACGAATTAATACAACTTTAGAGGTGTTGCTCCGAAATGCGGAGGTAGATGGGTGTAGAGATGGGCCGCACCGGAGGGCGTGGCGTAGGTGGTGCCGAATTGCCAGGAGCAGAGGTCGGCGCTCTCATCGCCGCCGCTGGGCTGGCCCCACGCGGAGATGAGCGGGTCGTTGGCCGCTTCTGCGAGCTCGTGCGCGAGGATGGAGATCATGCCGTCAAGGCCGTCGTCACCGTGAGGCGCCACAAAGGGCGAGCTGATGCAGGTGCAACACAAGCGACGAGGGGCCTCAAGCAAGTCAGTCCTATTGTACAACCACTAGGTGACAGCAGACAATTGAGGCTTTAGAAGCTTAGTCGCAATTACTGTGCTTAAGAAACTTGAAGGAGGGAGAGAAAAGAGACAAGCGGGCGAGCTCTCACCCGCCACCATAGGGCGTGCATGCAGTAGCACACTGTGTTTGTGCGTTGCCCACAAAGACGTACTTGAGCGTCGCTAGGGACGGCCCAAAATTGTCCCACGTGTGATATCCGCACATGGCGCTCATGCAGAATTCGCGCACGACGACGTCGGCGGAGGTGAGCACGACGTAGAGGCCGCTGTCCGTGTCGTATGGCAGTTGGCCCGCGGCGGTGTACGTGCTGATCAGGCTGTTGATGCTGTCGTCTGTTAGCACGCCCTTGCCAAGCGAGTAGCTGTCATCCAGCTGCCCCTTCACGGCAATGGCAGCCTGCATTATGGTAATGCGGAAAACAGAAGTGTGTCAGTCAGTCATGGCGGCCATCTGAAAGCAGTGGTTAGTGCGCTATGAAGGCTGGAAATAAGAGCAGTGGCAAGCCTGTAAGTATAGATTACAATCGATAAGATTCGACCTGCTTTACTTGCGTGGTGACTTCTGCTAACGATGCAGCATATGCCATCATACACTTACCTCCATATGTATATATTAGCATATTTAAATTCTGAAAGCACGATAAGTAGCTGATGTGCATAAATGACAGCCGATTCAGGAGAAAAGGGAGAAGCGTTACCGAGACGGCGGCGCCGGTGCTGTCGGTGTAGCCCGTCTGGATGTCCCACCAGCCCTGCACGGTGGGCATACCGGCGGGCAGCAGGCCCGGCGGCGCGCCGCCGCTGAGGGAGGCCAGGAAGCTCAGCACGACGGCCTTCTCGGCGGCGCTCCAGCCGCCATACCAGATGACGTAGACGTTGACGCCACGCGACATAATGGGCCCGCCGCGGTACGCCGGCGGCGCCGACTTAGCGAAGCGGGCGCCGCCGCCGAGGGCACCGCCGGCGGCCGCTCGGCCGAAGCCGCGCGGCCGCACGTCGTCGTCGTCCGGCGCAGTGCCTGGCCTCCCCCCATCCCCTCCTTCCTCCTCAAGCCCTCTCCTTCTCCCCGCCGCCATGGCGGCTCCAGAGAAGCCATGGCCGGCCCTCCTCACAGTCGAGACCCCCAACAATGGCTGCCGTGCTCCGCTACCGGTGCCGGTGGCTACGAGCACAGAAGCCCTGCTCGCCCCGCATGGCTGCAGCGAGGAGAGGGCGACCGCCGCCACTGCGAGCGCTGCGGCCGTAGCGAGGAGACGGCTGCCGGAGCGCATGGCGGCAGCCGCAGCCGCTGCGCTGGGCACCGGCGCTGAGCGAGCGTGGCATGGCGGAGCTTGCCACGACGGCAGCAGACTGCAGAATAGTGGAGGCGGAGCCCTCTGAGGCGGCGGCAGTGGTGGCGGCGGTGGTGGCGAGTGAGTCAATGGGCAGTGAGAGGATGGCGGCAAGGGGGGAGGAGAGAGGCGGGGGAGGAGGGGGGTTTGCTCGCTGTTGCTGTCGCTTTCTCTCTCCCTCAGCGGAAGAAGAGTGCGGCTGCTGCTAGAAGCGGCTGTACAGGCCAGCCAAGTGAATGCGGAGAGGGGGTGGTGAGCAAGGTGGGGCCCGAGGAGGGCCGAGCCAACGAGGGCGGAGGGAGTGAGAGGGAGTGGCGCCTCGAAGCCGGATAGCGGAGGGAGGGGAGGCGCCCGGCCGACTGAGAGAGCGGGAGAGAGGAAGAGAGAGAGCGAGAGAGAGAGGGGCAGAGAGAGGCAGAGAGGGAGGTGGGAAGGGAGGGAGGATAGGGGGGGGGAGGAGAAGAGAG
>WELB01000217.1:128033-141333 GCA_009602725.1 Spirogloea muscicola
GGGGGGGGGGGGGTGTTAGGATTGGCACTGACGGCCACGTCGGATGGGGAGGGGGGTTTCCCCCTCGATCCGCAGAGGGGGCCCCGCCAAACTGGCGGCTCCGCGAGAACAGCGGCAAGGCGGAGTTGTCCCGCTGCGCTACGTCGACGGCTCCCCTCTGCCCGAGCACAGGAATGAAGGCGTGCCTCCCCGCGCAGGCGGGGGCGGGAAACCTCCGCCGCTAGATTTAGCAGGGGCGCCGACGGCGGGGGCCACATCCCGGCTCCCCGTCACGGCCCCCCCCCGGCCCGGTGGTCCCACCGCCGGCCATGCGCGTGACACGTGGCCGCCCGCGGCGGCGCGTCGCCGTCACGACACGTGGCAGGGTTAGGCTCCGCCCTTCCCACGGTACAAGGCTCGCCGTCTTACGGTCTGAGAAAAGCTGTGGCCCCCCACTCCTAAACCCTAAACCCTAAACAACCCGCTGAGACGTCGAAGGCCGAGCCAGTCCCACACTCGGACGTCGCCCTTCACCCTCGATCAGCCGCTTCGCATGCGCCTGTCCATATCCCCTCCAGCGGTCCATGGCCCACGCCGTGCATCTGCGTGCCGGCACCGTGCTCTAGCTGCAGCCTCCGGCTTCCGTCAAAGGGGTTGCTTTCAGGCGGCCAGTCTATCTGACTTGCGGCTCCTAACGAGAGGCTTACTAATCAGCAGCTGGTTGAAAGAAGGGATCAAGAGTCAGGCCGCTGAAAGAGTCGTCTTGGCGCACATCCTTTGACAAAGACAAGCGTGGCCACGACGTACATTGATGCTTTAAATCGGGGTGTTGTAAGAGCTTGCCAGGACACAGTCCGACAAGCCCCACCAAAGGTCATTGTTGGGAAGGCAACACGTTATCCGTGCAGTCAGAGACCACACAAAAGCCAGCTCGCAGGGGGCCATGTTTGGTCAGGTTCCAAGCGGGCGACTGACTGCAGCTCCTCTACGGAAGTGAGACGAGCAATTTGAGGGTGACCCAATTGGCTATCAATTGGCTACCACAGGGAGCAGGCTGACTTCAACGCAGCAGGCACTCTCGCGCAGGTGTATTGCATGTGCCTGTCAGTCTCGCTGCAGCAGTCAATGGCACGCACATTGCATCTGCGTGCTGGCCGTGCATTGGCTGCAGCCTGTGACTCTGGCCAGGGGACCCGCTACTTGACCACAATCTCCAACCTGCGGCTGCTCAACAGAGCCTACTGAGTGCTTCGTGGCTACTTGACTCACTAGGTGCTTTAGAGCTCTCTCTGGCGCCTTCAAACGTTCTTCATTCATTTCTCTGGGCTGGCCTCTCACAGCCACCGCCCTCGTCTGGAAGCGTTCCTTTTACAATTTGCTCTTTGTGGGAATGGTGCTGCGCCATTGTTCATGTGCCTTTCCTCGGGAATTTGCTGGTGTCGTATGGACGCTGCGACCTGCTGTAACGTTTCCTCCATTTGGGAGTGCCAACGGCGCTGGTTATTTCATATGACCGAGTATGAAGCTGCCGTTTGGGTGTACCAGACTGCACCGCCAAATTCACGACACCGTATGTGTAGCTAAGCACGGGACAAGGCCCCGGGCATCGTGCCGCGTGCGTACCGCCCAAGTGGGCCGGCTCGGCGTGGCCCTACTCCTGGAGCCGTTATCTCGTGCCGCGCATGCGAGACCACTTGCCTCGTGCCGCGCGGGCAAAAAGATCATCCTAAAACTAAGCTCGGACCCTAAATCTCAATCCCCTTCGGAAGAGCTCACTTCTTCTGATCGGTCTCCTCATCGTCGGGCCCGCCACTCCGAGGGTGGACCTTGGGGCGACCCTCCGGCAAAAGCTAGTGCAAACAGTGGGGCTACTTGAAACGAAGCCCTAAACTCTTCTTATGCTAAGGTGGCTAAGGTAACACTTTGACGTTAACACCCACGGTTGAGAACATGCAATTCCAACAGGCTAAGTTGGGGAGTCAGAGAGAGGCACAGCTCTGCTGCTGCCTGCTGCCGCAGCCGGTCGCGGCAGCCCTGCTGCTGCGTGCTGCACAGCCTGTCGCCGCAGCTCGTCGCTGCTGGCCATCGCCGGCTCTCTGTAAGTGCTGTTGCTGCGCCCAATCTGGGGACAGCTTCTTAGCCGCTGACCCTTCGTTGAAGTACCAAGCTAGCTTGAAGAGATTGTCAGGGCATCAAGCAGGTGAAAGAGGTTGAAGGAAAAAAGAGCAAGTGGGCTGACGGCACACCCTCTGAGTGACGTGCTAGACAGGAAGCTAGATTGAATGACGTGCAACAGGTCCAGGGTATCACAGGAGAATAACCTGAAGACGTTATGGTCGTCGACGCTGTCCACGCTGTCCACAATCTCGTCTGGGAGCTGGGCCCCGTTACACTATGCAGTAGAGGCCGTAGTAAAAGGGGGGGTAAAGGGAAGTTGTTGGCTACATAGCGCGGGGTAATGGTGGGGCTTTCTGTGCTGCCAATCACAGACATCGCCCTCAAACAGCTCTTGCAAATTAAGGAGATGGCTGTGAAAGGAAATGATAGGCCTGCACTACCTAGAAAGAGATGGCACTGTCGTGGAAGAGGAAGTGCCCACGACAACACGAGAGCGCAAACGACTGGCGTAAATGTGAAGCTAGAGATAAGACCCCTACACAGAGGTGGCGAGGGCTATAAAGAACAACAGCGCTTCCAAATATTAAGGGCTACACGGCGAGGTGAAATGTCAGCCAAATTGAAAACGCAGTAGGAAGAAAGAAACATCTCCCCGAGGGCTACGTATCTGCCATCTAGTATTCAGGCACCGGTTAGCGACCTTTATGTTCTGACCCGTAGTTACTGAGCGGGTCAATCTCTGTAGGTTATGTAGGTCTTAAGATGTGCTTGCCTTTGTACTTAGCCATTTGACCTTCGTTTGTTAACACACGACATTTGTTCCCGAAGAGGGATGAGATCCCCACTCAGCCCAGGCAAGACGTAGCCAGTCTATGCTCTGCCAACCCAGTCTGCACAGGGCCTGCGCCGGCAGCGCACGTCGGGTGCGCGTGCGGGGGCCTCCCACCTTCCGGGCCCACCCGTGAAGAGACGCGGAGCTAGCGGGGCCAATGCCACGGCGTATAGGAGCGATGGTGGGCCCAAGCCACGTCGGGACAGGCTGCGCAGATGTGGCGAGCGCGCGCGAGCCAACCCCTGGCCCCCCCAGGGAGGGCTAGGCCATTATAAACCCGCCGTGGCATGGCTGGCCCAAACAAACGGCATTCTTCCAATGCTTTCCGACAATTGAGCGCCCACTTGATTGAGCTATGGAAGGTAGGATCTTGCTTTGCGCCTTCCGGCCCCTTCCAGACCTTGAACTGTCCGTTGGGCTTGCCCCTCACACTTCTTCTCACAGCCATTGCCTTACAATACAAGAGCTCTTATCGGCTGTCATCGGCTCTCCACTCGTAGCTACTGAGTGGTCCATCCTCCACCTCGTTCTGACATAGCATTTTCAGGCCCCTCCGTCATTGTGGCCCCTTTTTAGTCAATTCTTTTGGCTCTTCACAGCCCTTGTTCCCATCGGGAGAGCCACTTCTCTATCGGCTCCCGCCCCCTTTTGGGCTGGCTTTGCCAGCTCCTCTTCTCTGTGGGTGAGCACTTTCCATCCTCGGGAGCCTTCTCTGTGGGTGAGTTTATCCCACTCGCCGTCGACGTACACGGCGCCTTTGGCGCCAAATGGCTGGACCTCCTTCACCGCCTTGCGCGGCGAGCAGCGGCCCGCCGCGACGGGCAGCAAGGCGAGCAGCCTGGCTTCCATGTCGCCGGGTCCCTCGCCCAAGTTTACCGGATGCGCCTGGCCGTCTCTTTGCAGCGGTCCCTAGCTTTTGCGGTCCACTTGCGCGCAGGCCGCGCTCTGGCGGCGGCCTCCGGCTTCCGTCAGGGCGACGTCTTTCCGCCTGCTAGCTACTCAGATTTGCATCTACTGACGAGAGGTTACTGAGAGTTCGCTTACTGCTGTCTCAGTCCTTAAGAAGCAAGCGCGGCCAGATTAACTGGCCCAAAAGAATGGACAAGGTCTGAAGGAGTCGGAGTGCTAAGGACCTTAGCACTCCGACTCCTTCAGACCTTGTCCATTTTTTTGGGCTGGCCTCTCCCAGCCACCAGTTAATCTGGCCGCGCTTGCTTCTTTCTCCTTTGGATGAGCTTACAGTCTTTAAAGGTCAACATCTTCCTTGGAAACTGTAAGCTGACGTATCCAACCCAGGGGAGCGGGGCACGCGCTTGCGGGGGAACCCGCCGGTCAACCCCGGCCCAGCTGGTCGCCGCCGCGCCGAGTCCACGCCGCCGGGCCGGGCAAGCCTCCCTTGGGGATACCGCCCCACGTGCACATGGCGGCGCCCCACGTGCCGCCGGCCTCGCCTTCCCGCCAATTGCGCGGCTCCCGACCCGCCCTGACTGGCGAGGACGGCGGGCTCCAGTAATGGAAGTCTCTTAGCGGCTGACCACGGTAATCGACAGCGTCTTCCCTCCTGCCTGCAATTGTGGCCGGGCGCCCATAAAGCGCCCGGCTCAGCCTGATCTGTCGCCCACTTCGAGCGCCCACAAGAGCTGCCGCATCGCCCACGAGGACGCCGCCAGCCCGTCTCTGAGCCGCCATGGCCTCGCTGCGCCTGGCGCCAGCGCCGGCGCTCGTTGGCGGCGCCGCCGCCCTGCCAGTCTGCACTGCCCTGCGGTGAGCGTGCGCTGCCCTCAACCATGTTGAAGGAACTCGGCAAAGTGACCCCATATCTTCGCGAGAAGGAGTGCCATCTTCAGAATATGGAGAAAGCTCGTTCCCTTTGCCGCTCTCTCGGCTCGTGTTGCTGGACAGAGCAGATGATGACAGGCGCTAGACTGTCACGCGAGGTCGAGTTCCGCTTGCCAATGGGCACTCGAGCACCCAATGTGCACTTGGGCATTGACAAGCTTGGCCGTGCTCTCTCTCTGACCTGCATTGTGTTGTGTTGCACTGCACCTGTGGCCGTTTCAGTCCGTCTGGCGTGAGGACCCGCCGCTCTACGCGCCGCCTGCTCGTCCTGGGAGCCGCCTCCCAGGTCCGTAGACTGCAGTCCCTCTAACCTGCTGCCAATGGCCGGGCTGCCCCCAGCGTGACGCCTGTTCGCCTGTTCGGCTCTGGGCCGTGAGAGCTCGAGCTTAGTGGGCGCTGATTGTTGTGCAAGCGTGCAGCCAGGACCTCGTGGCGAGCCAGGGCCGGCCGCCGAGGACGCCAAGCCAGCCTCCAAATGCCCCTTCCCGCGCCAGCTCTTCCAGGTTACTTGACTACCTTATCTGCTGCCGTTGAGCCCCATACTACCACCATCTCTTGTCTGCAAAATGAAGCAGTCAGACAGCTTGTGGTTTTTCAGAAGCCAGAACTGCACCACCTTGTCAATTCTATTTGTACAAGCCGTCAAAGAGAGGGTCTCTGCAACGCTATAAGACAATGCTGCCCCTGACTCTCTCTCTCTCAGCAAAGGCCTCCCCTTTCCACAAGCCCACCTTGACACTGTGCCTCTGCTGTTACTCCATGGCATCAGCAGGAGAAGGAGCGAGGACCACTGCCAGCGTCCGCCTCGGCATCTGTGGCCTCTGCAAGCTCTGTGCAGGAGGTTCCTGGTAGTTGGGACAACCCGGGGGCTCTTCGTGACTCGCTGGATTACTGGTACCTCCAGGGCTGGCACAAATTTGTGACCTCGCGCATGGAGAAATACAAGAGGTGTGGAGCTGGCTCAGAGGGATAGGATGAGGCATAAGTGCTTGTGCCTGCTGCCTTCCCTTGTCTCCATGCTTCGCTACCTTTGGCAAGGTTGCTACTTGTATCACACACTTGCCTATCAGTCAACGTCTCCACCTTACTACCTTGCACGTTGCTGAGTAGTCTGTCATGATGTCAATTTCCTGGCCAGCACAATTTTCAAGACCCACCTTGGGCCCGACCTTAACAACTCCAAGGTGGTCTATATCGTCGACCGAGCTGCTTATGACATTTTCTATGACTCGTCCAAGGTATGCTGACCCTTCTGGCTGCTTGGAGGAAGATTGCAAGCGGGAGCTTCATTCTTGTTGCTCCCTCACTATAGGCTGCTGCCTTTGTTCAGCTTGAATCGGTCCTTACTTGACCCTTGCATGGCACATCTTGCCAGGTGGACAAGAAGGACATCTTCTTTGGCCTATACAAGCCAGACCTTGAGACGTACTTCAATGGGTACAGAATCCTATCGCTGACGGACCCCACTGAGGAGAAGCACCAGCAACTCAAGGGCTACTGCATCAAGCTGCTGGTTACATATGGTCCCAAGCACATCCCGGCAGCTGAGCAGGTGAGCGATAGTCACCTCATAATTGCACCACCTCGCAAGCTCCAGGCTTCAGCAAGCTCACTGACAGTATGGATCGGCTTGGGTGCCGCAGCTCACTCACTTCTTCTTCGACAAGTGGGAGCAAGCCATAGCCAAGGATGGGAAGGTGGAGGCTTTCAATGCCCTTGGCGAATACATGTGGAATTGGCACCTCATGGCCTTCAACTCCAAGAAGGTGCTGCAGGCCACTGACCTCCATTCCCTTGAGCACGGCGGCACTTTCCCATATCACTCTCATTCCTTGATCAGTGAGATGTTACTTTAACCGTCCGTTAAGAGCCCCAACGCCGCAGGCCTGGCAGCCCGGCAACCCGGAGATTGTCAGTGCTGACTTCATACCCCCGTGGGTAGGGCCCATGGTCTCCCCAACCATAAGCCTTCCTGGGAACCCAGTCAAGGAGTTTGTGATCAAGACCTTCATCCTGCCCATCGTCTCGAAGCTGGGCCTCGCCAAGCCGAGCCCCCACGATGCCCTTGAGTGAGTCAATCCGACTGGGCCATCACGAGCAGGCACTCGGCAAAGCTCATCAACTGCAGATGTGTGCCAGGCTTGGACCTCTTTATCCACCTTGGAAGCACTCGTGTGTTATTGTGCAGTGCCCAGCTCAAATTCTACGCCGAGAATATGGACGAGGCCGTCACAATGGGCATGCAGGAGCCTTTCAATCTGACCAGGTCTTGCAATCTTAACACCACCCGTGTTGTTATCTGAGGCAGTCGTCCCCTGGCCCCTTCAAGGGTCCAGACTTATAAGACCAAAACCTACTATTGCTCTCCTGATACAAGCTCCTGCATGTATCAGGGAGGAAGCGCTTGTCAATCTCCAGTTCTTCATCAGCTTCAACTCTAGAGGCGCTGTTCAGGGCGCCTTTGCAGACACGCTCATGCAACTTGGAGTCATTCCTGGTGAGACCCTCCAATCTCTTGAGATTCTTGAGTTCTGTGCCTGTTCGAGTGAAGATACGTAACAGATATCGATGTCCTCTTTGATCCTCGGTGGATGTCCTTGGGCTTGTAAGAAGCGACACCTTGGGCTTGTATAAAGCGACACCACTACCACCTGCTCAAGTACAAATCATCGATTAAGGTCATCTGGAGAATAAGAGCCGCTTGACAATGTGAGCAGAGCAGAAGTTGCCCCAATGACTGATTGCTCACACAGTGGTGGCGAGCCAGATGGAGTTCGACGGGACTTGATGAAGGACTTGAACGAGGAAGCTCAAGCGGCAGTGACAAAGACGGGTGGCAAGCTGACCATGGAGTCCGTGGCCAATATGCCCCTGCTCGAGAGCACCGTGTATGAAGTTCTCCGGCTTCACCCCCGTGTCTTCCACCAGGTGACTCGAGCACCCATGCCTCCAGCACCCAGAAGCACGTCCACACTAGTTGGCTAGTGCTGCTTCGACAATCTGCAATAACGTGATGAACATGTACCTTAAGTGTGACTATTCTCACACTGAGCCAAGTACCTTATGAGGCGCAGCCTCTCTTCTGCCAATCTGCTGGCAGTGATCCGTCAGCAAAACCATGTCAGTAATCTGATAAGCCAGTCACCTCCGGCACAAAATTTGTCAACATCAAGGATACCCGTTGCTGCTTTTTCAATTTTTCTATGGTCCTCTGGCAGCATGCAAGGATGAGGGAGGACCACATCATCAACACTCATACCGCGTCATACCAGCTGCACAAGGGCGACGTCATTTGTGGCGACTGCTACTTCGTGTCAAGGGACCCGAAGACTTTCCCCAACCCTGACGCCTTCGACCCCAGGTGTGCAGAATGGCTGCTCAAACAACTGGTAGTAGTGACTTTTGTAGGAGCTATGATATCACTTTTTGCTGCTACTACTGGGATTCTGAAAAATAGTTCAAGTACGTGCAATTTTAAGATGTGAAAGAGTTCAGGCTCATGTACGCTGTACTTAGCGGAAGACGGCTTCATAGCAGCTTCTCAAGTAGCACCCTTGTCGAATTTTTCCAGGCGATTCCTGGGACCCAATAAAAGCAGCCTCATGAGGAACTTGCTTTGGTCTAATGGATACCAGAGCCACAGTGTTGCTGACACCATCTCCAGCAAGCAGTGCCCGGGCAAGGACCTTGTGCCACTCCTCATGAAGGTACGTTGTTGCCTATTCTGCCACATAATGCTCAATAGTTTACTCCATGACGATCTGGTAGGCTAATCTTTTGCATGGACAGAGCTCCCAATCCGGCTAACGGGTCGTCTGTACATCCTGCAGGTCTTTCTGGCACATTTTGTACTCCGCTACTCTTACATGGAGTTGACAGGCCCAACTGGATGGAATCTGGAGAAGATGCCCCTTGGGTCGTGCATGCAGGAGTATGCTGGCAAGGGTGAACAACACCTCTTCATCAAGAGCCTCACTCCTGCGCCACCTGCAAAGAGCGGGTCAGCTTTATCAAAGAGTCCGGTGTCTGCTACCGTGTGAGAGCAGACCTTCGGGGTTGGGTGCCTTGGGCTTTCGCAGAAAAATCTGATAATACAGTCACAGATGTTGCTCATTCTTTTAAATATGTGCAGAGATGTGGCAGATTTGGCAGACGAGTTGTCCCTTGCTCTTTTTGACGCGTTACTTGGAGTACAGTCAAGCAAGCTTGCCGAGGCGAGCCATCATTATATTGTGGAGATTGTCATCAATTACTTATCCACCTACTCGCCTTGTTATGATAGTATATTGTTTCTAAATTTTATGCAGTGCCCTGTTGTATATTCAGTGTACCCTTCTCAATGCATTGGACTTTTGGTTGATGATGGGGACCAAGTGTTCTCTGCATCAGTAGTCCTGTTGCGGTCACTTTGGCAGATGTTCTGGATCACTTTATCTCCCTGCATGCATACACCCTAAGTAGTTGAAGAAGTGAAAGGAGGCATCTTAGCAAGTAATAACCTTCAAGAAGTTGAGAGCATGAACGACGGTGATGGTAGATCAATAACATGCATAACGCCCAAGACAGCATCAACCACAAGATAGGTACAGTCATATCGTATACTGCTTGAAGCAAGAACTCTAGCGAACTTCCAAGAAACAACCTTGAATCTGTGTACAACATGTACCCTGATAAAAGGTGGTCTACAACATCGTCGGCATTCAGGTATCTGACTCCACACTTTGACAGCGCCTTTTACAAAGAGCAGGTATCAGTAGGATAGCATCCGGTCATATAAGGGGATGAATATGTGCATGCAGTACGTTAAGTAGCTCGCAAGACCAACACTTGAGAATAGTAAGAATTGAAGGAGAACATTGCTGTCACTTTCCTTGGCAACATGTCAGGTGCCATTGACATGCTGGCAACGTGGCTTCCTGAGAAGCTGAACGATGACTGTACAAGGCCGGAATGCAGATCCAAGCATATACCTTCTACTTGACTATCTTCAAGAACATTTGATAAGAAATTAAGAGGTCTTTAATGTCAGGCACACAGAAGCGGTCAACAATCAGGTGGACCTTGACATCCTGGCCTTAGCGATTTTTCGGCCTACGTACTTGGCCGCGTTTGACCCGCCGGCTGCCAAGAAGCTCACTACAGCTTGCCGAAAGCTTGAGCGAAAATTTGTCGCACCAATGGCACGCTTGACCAACGCCCTGCAGTCGCCCCTTGTCCTGTCCATGACTTCTTGTGCCATTGCAGTGGCTGCACCTGCCAATCAATGACCAGAACAGCACCATAAGCACCAAGGGAACACATGGAAGAACAGCTAACACGTATGCAAACATGCTCTTGACCTTGAGCATTTGAGTTTCAGCTAAGAACACAGGGAACCGTGCCCAGCTGCAAGACTGTGAATGGCGATCTCTTGCCATGCAAAGCTGTACAACTCTTGAGGGAGGCTACGCATTGTGGAGAATGAGCAACAAGGGAAAGAAAGAGGGGTCCTACATAATGAATTTACGAGTCAACATGCAATGTGATCACGGCTAATGGAAGGTGCACAAATGGAGCTTCATGACATAGTGGACATATCTCAGACTTCCAGTTGAAGGATAGGAAGGTGGCAGGCAGACTGGCATATACGCTTACTGGGATCAACAAGCAGCGCTTGTTGGTGACTCTTCGCCAGGCCTGCTCGCCTAGCCATGCTCAGGAGCAGCGACGACGGGAGAGAGGACAGCAGGGAGATGCGGAATGCAGGGCTGTCATCCTGCAGACTGTGCGGAGCTGGACGTCTCAGGAAGGCAAGCTGCCAAAGCATGCCGTGAAGCACTGACAAAGCTAAACAGCAATAGAGATGCAACTACTGGATGCTGTAGCAAGACTACAGGAGCAGACATATCTTTCATTGGCAAGTTAGACCAAATGCTGCAGCTTACTTCCATCAACATTAACGATTAAAGCTAGCGATTAAGCTAGCCGCATGCTGCAGGTCTTGCAAACAGTCTTAAGAGGTGCGAGAAGAATCAGATTATGTCATGAGACTCGGGTTCAGTACCCTTTCCAGGACTTAATTCCTCAACCTCAATCAAGTAGGCTGCAGGATTAGGGCCCCCATCTCTCACCTGCCTCCAATTAACAGCGCCACCCTCCTCCACTGATGCCCTCATGTCCAGAAGGCCAACGGCAGCAAGATGGCGGGCTGGCAGGCCATAGAGTTGCCGGAAACCGACCGGATTGCCCTGCACAATCTTCTCCACCTGCAGGCGCAATTCACCATACTCAGTTACGACAGTCCGTATCAGCATATGAAGATTTGAATTGTCTGTATATATAGGTGTGACTTTCCACTTCGACATTGCCAGTGCCACTGTGCATGACCATGCTGTGAAGCAGATCCACTTGGGAAGAAATCAACAGTCCGGACGGCTGTTCTAGGACGAAATGCTTTACTACCTTAACAGCCCTCTCCTAGACAATTGTGAATATCTGCTAGTAGCTGTATGTATCATTCTATCAATCAGACAATCTATCTTCTACCTTCTTGCGGTCCTCGGCAAAGTACATGCGGATGTCCCCAAGGTAGGACAACTGGCAGACTGTCAAGTAGAGCTCCTCCTGCAGTCCACAAAGGCGACAATTGCTATGTTCCCTTGTCTCAAATACATGATTGTTGACAGTGCAGAAGTTTTGTCTCCTGTGTCTGTCTAGTTTCAAGAACCAATGACAGCTGGACCTAGTCTTGCAAGTAATTAGGTAGTCTTTGCACCTCAGAAAATTGATGAGGCAGGAGTAGCAGAGCCGCCGCCAATGCGGACTGCACATTCAAGCGGTTGAGCTTGCAGATGCCGCGGTTGTCCACCAGATGCTTGACCTGCAGACTTTAGGGTGTGTTGACGGTCAGCATGAAGACAGAGCACCTCCTGACACGAAGTGCTCAATTCTCGTTGGAATCGTGCTTAAGCTTATCACCATGACCCAAGTCCACAGTGTGGAAAACCCAGGTGCAAATGAAACAGGTGAAGGAGGTGAAATAGGCCCCAATAGCAAGCTAGCATGCAAGGAATGGCATCCTCAGAATTCTTGGAAAATCAGCAATCATTCGTACCACTTCGTCTGTGAAAATCACCTACTAATCAGCAGGCCTGCTCCACGGTGCTACTGGAGGAATGTCACAGCCCCAAAGCAGAGACGAGGAAGGAGTATAGTACCCACTGGCTTCTGGAGCCGACCGGCGACGTAGAGGTTGCTCCAAGTCACGAGGTCGTCATACAGACGGCTGGTTGCAATGACACCGTACTTGATCATCTGCAATGCTTTGGATGATGTTCAGTCCTTGACAAGCTCCAAGTAAGAAGGTGCAGACAACATTGTCAGATAGCCCCCTGACTTCAAGAACATCAAATGGCTCCCATGGTACAGTCTACTTTCATTCGCTTGCTTCAGAAGATTGAAACGACATAAAAGATGACATGTAAAGTACATGATAACGGGTCTGCTCTGATGAAGGCTTTCAGAATCCTTCAAAGTAAGGCTTGAGAGCTGCACAGGGTGTGAGAGGCGCACCCCGTCCTGCCACGGCACCATGGTGTTGAAGTACACGCCGACGCCCCAGCGGTCTGCCAGCCCGGCTACCTGCTAGAGTGGGAATCAGTTATACAAGGATCCATGGATTTGAATGCCCAGCCCTTGCCAAATACCCAAGACCTGGAAGTTAGACCCTAGATCATCTGACTTCCTAACCCTTAACCTTAACCTAACCATAACCCTAAACCCTATCTAGGGGACTCACAAGGAGCAGGCTTGAAGTGGTGCAAGGGAGGCGAAGAGCCTCTATGGCACGTCGAGCTCACCGCCGGCGCGCCGGCCCAGGCAAGGAGCGGCGAGTAGTGGTGCCGGTTGAGCAGCAGGTTCTGCCACAGGGAAAGGGGGTTGAGGCACCAGGAAGTGCTGAGTCAGGGAATCAAACCCTTACCCTTGGTTATGAAGACATTCTTCTACCATTGGAGCTTATCTCCTAACCGCAAATGATAGGCTTAATGAGCAGATAACAGCTTCTCTAATCAAGCATCCCTTACTGTCCTTGGTTGCTAGCGGACGAGGTCTCTCAGTGTCAGCACAGCCGAGCCCCGCAGCCAGCTTAAGCGTTAGACCTATTGGAAACGGGTTAAGCGGGCGGCGGGCGAGCCGAACCTCGGCGTGCCACGCCCGCGGGCAGTCCACGGCGAGGATGTAGTCCACCATCGGCACCTGCGCCGGCGGCGCAGAGTCAATGCTGACTCCGGATCCCCAGAAGCCTCGTCTTTGACTCTGACTTTGACGCTGAGGCGGGCGAGCGGGTGCCGAGTCAAAGTCCGAGGGCAGAGTGCTGACGTCGGCGGCGGGGCCGGCGCCGGCGCCAGCGCTGCGCTGCGCAAAGACGCCGGAGCCGTAGGCGAAGGCGGCGTCGACGGGCGGCAGCGCGGCCAGCGGCGCCGCCAGCGCGGCGTCTTTTTTTTTTTTTTTTTTTTTTTTTTTTTTTTTTTTTTTTTTTTTTTTTTTTTTTTT
>WELB01000217.1:141534-154626 GCA_009602725.1 Spirogloea muscicola
CGCCGCCGCCGGCCCCTTTTTGGGCGGCGCCTCAGTCTGCGGCTGCGGCGCCCAGGGCCGGCCGTGGCACGGTGCGCTGCGGCCATGGCGCCGGCGGAGGCGCCCGAATTGGCCGAGGCGGCCATGGACCCTCTCCAGCGCCGCCTCATGCTCGAGGACGAGTGAGCCCGAACCGCCGCCGCCGCCGCCGCCGCCGCCGCCGCCGTCAACCCAAACCCTAAGTTCCTGAAGCATATGTGCCCTGCAGGTGCATCGTCGTGGACGAGGACGACCGCGTGCTCGGCCACGACAGCAAGTACAACTGTACGGCCAGCCAACCTTCCCTGAGCGTGCGCTTTTGCCCAAGAACCTCGGTTAATCCAACAACTAATCGTTCAACGACGGTTAGTTGTTGGATGTCGAACTTCAGCAGAAAGCTTATTAGACCTTATTTCTGACAACCACACTTGAAAAATGTATTAGTGAAAAGTCGTCAGCTCTGCGGAGCTAGCGAGTAGGGTCACTGAAGTCTGCTCAGAACGCCAGATGAGTTGCTCCCAAGTCGTCCGACCACCCAATCCGACCACGGCTGCTTTGACTTCGTGGCATAAATGATTCCTTGTTCGATTGGACTCCGTGTCTTCCTAGCCCCTTGATTATAAAGTTATGTCATCTGGGCTTCTGCATTACCTGGACTACATGCTGGTGAAGAAGCGGAGGCCACTCAAAAGCCTGCCAAGCCCCTTAGGCAACAGCCTTAGGTGTCTTGTCTTGGTATAATGAGCTTGCAGGCGGCGGCAGACACGCCGTTTATGCACTTGTTGATGAAGCTGCTCTGATCGTCTCACTTTCGAGCGCGCGAAGCATACTCGTCCTGTTAGCATTAGCCTTAGCCTTTGTGGAGTAATCACCTCACCGTTGGCTGTGTCCCTGCTGTGCTTGACGCTGGAATTGGGTGCTGCCTCTGCTGCAAATCGCGCAGGCCACCTGATGGAGCGGATCGATGCCGACAATCTGCTCCACCGGGCATTCAGTGTTTTCCTCTTTGATTCCCAGAACCGGCTGCTCCTTCAGGTACTGCTCAGACACGTACTACGTCGAGTAATGTTGTGTCATGATACACGCCATCAGTGCTGGACTGAGTAGTAGATCCTCAAATTCGGCTCACGGTTTCTTCGTGTGCAAAGTATGTGTGGCATGCACGACGTACTACCGAGTTGGCCAATCTGCAGTAGCACATAGACGTGACTCAGTCCTGCAGCAAACGCCTGTCCTACATTGGGCGAGCTTTGGAGCACAAGTTTTACTGGCCTCTCGCTGACTGCGTGCAGAAGCGATCGTCAACCAAAGTCACATTTCCGCTGGTCTGGACCAACGCCTGCTGCAGCCACCCCCTCTTCCGCGACTCCGAGATGATCGCTGAGAATCACCTAGGTGGGCATAATTGGCGGTTGAATATTGCGGTTGATGCAGTTCCCCTCTATTCTATGCTAGTGCTGAATTGGTGGGTGCAAACGACTTTGTAATTCAAACATTGTGCATGGTCCACATCAGTCAGCCTTTTGAGCTTAATGGAGCGATTGGCTGATATAAAACAAGTCTACTGCTGATCGTAGCACAAGCTTCTCAACCGCCGTTGCTGAGCTCGCAGGAGTCAGGAATGCTGCGCAGCGAAAGCTGTACGACGAGCTAGGCGTTGTCGCAGCGGATGCGCCAGTAGACAAGTTCATGGTCCTGGGTCGAATGCATTACAAGGCTCCCTCTGATGGCAAATGGGGAGAGCACGAAGGTGCGGAGCGCCTGCTTGGAAGAAAGCGGCTGCTGTAGCTCCTGTATGACTTGTATTGGGGAGAGCAGCACAGTGGACCCTTATCTCTTGAATTGAGACCAGAAGCTCAGAATGTTGACTCTAACGATCTCCTTTAAGGATTGTCTCTTTCTTCACTGCAGTGGACTATCTCCTGTTCCTGAAGGGCGACGTGAAGCTGGCGCCCAACTCAGAGGAGGTCGCTGACGTGCGGTACGTCAACCAAGGCGAGCTTCGGGAGCTCGTCAGGCAGGCGGGTGAACGCGGCAGCGACGTGCGGCTCTCGCCGTGGTTTCAGCTTGTGGTCGACCGCTTCCTCTTTGGCTGGTGGGAGCGGATGGAGAAGGGGACACTGCACGAGGCCATTGACATGGAGACCATTCACCGGCTTTAGGCTAGCCTGCCTACAATATTTCTGCTTCAGAGACGTGCCCCTAGCTATCCCACAGTGAAGCCGTAGCCAGGCCATAAGCTTAGAAGCTTGGTTGCGTGAGACTTAGGCATAGGTCTGCTAATTTAGCTGTCATGTTATGCGCAAAACAAGGTCGAGTACACTGTTGACATTCTTCTACAGTGGACTGGACCTGCGATTTAGTCCAATCACGAAGCAGCCCGAGCTTCTCATGTCCTGATCTTGATCTTTGTGCCCTTTCTTTGGTAGCAAAGACAGCACTCTTGCTGCAGAGAAGCGAAATGGTGAAGGCTGGAGAGTGTATGTGAACAACTCCACAACAACCAGAAGATCCCGCAAAGATTTTGTCTAGGGCTTTAGGACGACCTCCAGAGATTTCACCGTAAGGTGGCATGACATAAAGTGCCACGAGGTATTTCAGCAGCACTGGCTTGGGCAGGTCGTGGCAAGATCTATCAAGTACAAATTACAAAACTGGTTGGCAGCGGAAAGTAAGTCATCACTGACAAACAAACCATTCGGCTACCGTGAAGAGAGGAGAAGTCTGCCTGGCTGCTCAATGTTGCGCTTCCACTCTTGGCAGAATAAGGCCAGCGTGGCACCGTCAATCACCCTGTGGTCAGCGGACCAACTCACTGGCATGATGGACGCTGAGTACAAGTCTTCGTCTTTGTCAAACCGTGGCACCTTCTGGATTTTCCCGAGTGCAACAATGGCTAACTCGGGGACCTTGATGACAGGAACAGCGTAGGTGCCCCCTATTGTGCCCACGTTTGAGATGGTTATGGTGCCCTCTTCCAGGTCTGCTGCCGGTAGCTTGTTGTAAGCTGCCAGTTTCTGCAATCTCTGGATCTCCAACCCAATCTGCATCATCAGAATGAGCAGCAGTCAGAAATCCTGCTATAGAGGCCTCAATCCTGCCACCTCAATCTTGAAAAATGCAAGAGGTGACCCGAGCATATAAGTGGATTCTTGGGCGTCAGAGTGGCGGAACCACAGCACATGTGCAGTAGCGACAGGCATGCTATCAGCTAGGGTAAAGGTACTAGACATTACACAAGAATCACATCGTGCAACTACCTTGAGTACTGAAAGTTGTTGACAATTCTTGACATTGGGTACGACAAGTCCGCCTTCGACAGCCATCGCTATACCAACATTGTGTGATGCTGCACATGTGCTTTGCCTAAATGAGTCATTGAGATGGGGCCACCCCCCCCCCCCCCCCCAGCAACCTGAAGAAGGAAACTGCACAGACTGCCCTGCATTGCTCAGCCTTGCAGAAGACCTGCTCCTTCGAGGTAAGTCTTACCCACCTTTGCACATTATCTCTGTCATATCTTCGCTGAGTGTCCCATTCAAGATGGGAAACCTCTCCAGAGACTTCGAGAGTGCCTTCACAATGAAAGGGAGGTAGGTGAGCTTCAAGCCCTGTGCAGAGGCCATTTCAAGCAAAGAATCTCGAAGAAGGGACAGTTGATCCATCTCCAAGTCTTCCATGAATGTGAAGTGAGGGATCTTGTTTGCAGCTTGCATGGTCTTGGCCATTGCCCGTCGATAGCCTCTGCATGGAAAGGAAAAGTGACAATAGGTATGTGGCAAGACTTTGAGAGTTCTGCCAGACACCCATAAGCCTCTTTACAGAAATGAGGATGGCGAGCTTGAGCACGCAACTGGCTAGTCTTGGGCGACTCTTTCTCAGCTGTTATGTTGCTACGATCTTCGAAAGGTAAAACTGAGGCAAGGCTTTGTCAAGAAGCTGAGATAACCTGATGTGAATGACATGGCTTGCTGGGGTTGCCTCCTCCCGATTATCAATTACCAAAGATTGCTCGGTGCTCTCTGATGGACTGCCTTGCTGTGGACTTCTTGAAGAACTTTCTCGATCTGGCCTCTCCTGTTCTGCTGCCTGCTTTGCTGCAGCGTATTGCAAGACGTCTTCCCGGAGTATTCTGCCATCCTTGCCTGTCCCGATGACCTCCGGTAGGTGAGCTCTATACACTCGGGCGAGGTGGCGCACGGCCGGTGTAGCAAGCGTCTGCGATTTCTGTGCAGCAGGTGGAGACTCACTGGCCGGAACATCATCTGCTCGCGGACGTTTGTCTTCCAAGTCTGATTCATATCCTGAGCTCAACTTTTGTGGACCTGACGGGCCGGTCTTCTGGGGAGGCTGAGGACATTCTTTAACAAGTGGCTGCGATCGATCAGTCTCCAGCAGCGACTTGGGGGACGTGGCCCCAACAGGAAGGAGGTCCAGAAGCGTCTCGCCAACCTGCTGCACAATGCCGAGGAGGCAGGTCTGACAAGCTGTTGCGTCGTCAATGGTTGCAAGCTTATGAGATGACACCACTGCATCACACTGCGAAAGGAGACCCTCCCGATAGGCGGCATGGCCAAGCTGATATAAAACTACAAAAGACAAAGAGATGCCTGCGGATACTGCAGAGAAGCATTCCACACTATAATGAGGCTTTTATGAAAATTGCATTGAATGTTGATCGGCAAGACATCCGGCCTGCTGCGATCACCTTCACAACATCGCCAGGCGCGAAGCGCAGATGTGCAATCTTTCCCTTGTAGCGACTTGTCACCTCGACTGAAGCTTTGTCACTCTGCACCTCGCAAACTGGCTGAAATTGCTCCACATCATCTCCCTGCTCGCACGATACTCATAGCTCAGCTAATCGAATGCTCTCATGTGCCTTATAGTCTCCTTCTTCTCGAAATCGAAAGAGAATTCCAAGCAACAGATGGATAAGTCGATCTTCAACCTCCAAACGGCGACAATATCCCAAGTGATACTTATGGAAGATGCTTCAAAAGTAAACGCATGGAATCCACACTGACCTCCTTTTCATACTGACCTCCTTGACATGCCAGCGCAGCAGCTCGCACTCTGCAATTCCTTCGCCGGTCTGAGCTAGCCTCAGCTCATAGAACCCGGACATGGATGGAGCTCCCGTGGACCCTACAGACGAGAACGACCTGTAGCAGACAGAATACTCCGGCCACAAAGCCCTGCCTGCAGAAGTGCCACCAAGGGCAACAACCTGGACGCTTGCCCTGCGTCTATGCTCATCTTGGTCCCTTCTGCCAGTCCAGTATGCCACGATAGCGCTTGGCAATCCTTGAGAGCGGCAGGACGGCTGCGCCCCGGCTCCGGGGGGACCAGAGGGGGCAGGCTTCCAGGTCGCCGCCCGCAAGTGCCAGGACGGCGACGCCAGCCGGAGCACGGTCCTCCAGCATCGCGGCATTGGCGTCGACAGCGGCGCGAGACGGGCGGCCGACGGTCCCAACGCTCCGCGGAGCGCGCGCCGAGTTCAGAGGCGCCGAGGCTGCGCGAGAGAGGCGCCTCAGAGGGCGACGACGGGCTGCTGCGCGCGCCGCAGCATGGCCATGGCGGCCGGGCCCGACGCCTGCGCCGGGGACTGCCGCGGCGGGCGAGCCAGTCCGGGGTTGTCCGGCAAGAGGGTTGCCGTCAGTGTCAGCGGGGACGCCGCGTCAGCTCCCGCGGGCGCCAGCTGGACCCGTGGCGCCAGCAGTGAATCGAGCCTAACTCGACGGTTATGCCCATCGTGGTTACCCCCGATTGCCTAATACCACCGCTAAGTGCCAGTGATGGAAAGCTGTTAGCGGGTGGCTTCGTCCCGCCGGCGCGCCAGGTTCGAATCCCGAACCCGGCCCCGCGACGCGACTGTGTTTGGCGGCAGCGCGGCTCCCGGCGGCCGCGGCGGCGGCGGCAGCGGCGGCGGCGTATCGGCGGGATGCGCGGCGGCGGTGGCCGGAGGCAGCGGGCCTCGAAGCCCTCGGCGCGCCTCCGGCCGTGCGCGCCGGCAGGGAAGCGCAGGGCGCAGGGCGGGCAGCTGTTCCTGGACCTCGGCCAGGCGGACTTCTCGTCCACCACCTGCCGCGCCTGCGGCCTGCTCTACGCCCCGGGCCTGCCCCAGGACGAGCAGCTGCACGCCAGCTTCCACCGCCGCGCCACCGGCGGAGTCCCCTTTGAGGTACGTCTCCTCAGCTCGGAGCTCAGCGAGCTATACTCCTGCCACTGACACCACTTGCAAGAGCTCGAGCTTGTTCCTCACTGTCAGCATATGTCTTGTGTGCACTCGTGTGTGCATCACCGTTGAGTCCTTGTCTTTGACTTTAAATTCCTCGTAAGATGGTCTTCGTCACTTGTATCACTCACTCTCTCAGACGCTCTCTTGAGCATACTCGTGAGAGATGATGCCCATGTTGGGCAGAGGTATACAGTAACCGGCTTCCCAACAATGTCAGTCGTTCAAGAGTGAAGCTGACTTGGTTGACTGGTTTAGTTGCCAGGGCTGGAAGCAGGAGCGAGTCGTCAAGGCTGCTGCACCGGGTGGCGGCCGCATCCTGATGATTGATGCTCAGGACCCTTTCCGACAGAGGCAGAAGGTATTAGAGGACCCATGCCAGCATTCCAGCTGCTGTAACTGTAGCATGTTGAGAGATCAAGATGGCCTGTCCTGCTTGCTTTCGGCCGTGTTGCAAACTGGGCATTGGGATGGTGATGTCTGATGCAGTAATATTGCTGCAGGCACGTGAGGTCCTGCAAGTAGTCGCTGTGGAACTTGGACTCGACTTCAATTGGCTTCAAGAAGCTCATTGCAAGGTACGGCCTCATGACAGACAATAGTGTTCATCCGTTTTGGTTCCATCATTGAAAACATGCACACGAGTCCCTTTGATATTGATGACACTGATTGATTCACTCTGCTTGTATTTAAGGTAGCCAGCTGAGCTACCTCCAGTCGATTGACATGTGTTGGAATTTTTTTGGCCCCCGTAAATGCAGACATACTTACACATCTCTACTTTCAAGAAGGTCGTGGGATGCTTGGTAGCGGAACCCATATCAGAAGCTTTCGCTCTGACCTCAACACAGCCATCTCCTCCTGTCAGCTCTATATCATCAAAGGTCCATGATACAGCACAGAGCCCAGGTACTGTGGGCGCTGGGGCTATGAAAGGTGTGACTATGAGGTTTGGCAATGTCACTTTCCGCAGGGAGGTTGTTGCAAAACGCAGATCAAGGCAAGAGGAAATAGAGGTGCCAGTGCAGCCCTCGCTGACATGTTTGAGAGATGCAAAGCCAGCTTCATGTGGCATACGTGCCATCTGGGTCCAAAGCGCCGAGCGCCGGAGGGGCATCGCGACTGGCCTGCTAGAAGCCCTAAGGCATGCTCCACTGACTTTTCAATGCAGAGGATGACTCATCAAGCATGAACTTGCTCAGGCTGGCCAAACCCACTTGAACCCCACATTGATGCAGTTTTCACATTGTAAGAAATGTCAAATTGCTTAATGCACGGCTGCAGCTTATGCAGCCATGCCTGCGTTCGTCTGCTGTGACAGGCATACATTCCTCCTCGGCTGCAAGTTGCCCCGTACACGTTGTGCTTTCTCGCAACCAACTAGGGATGGCCAGGCTTTTGCAACCAAGTACTTTGGAAGAGACGATTTCCTGGTGTACCTCAGTGCCAACAGCACTGAAGCAGTAGACGCACATAAACTCTAAGATGAGCAGGAGCACTGCAGAGCAGACCACATTCTTTTATTCTTTTGACCTCAAACGTCTCAAAACGAAGAGTATATGGTTCCAACTATACAGTCATTGAAGGTGGTAGGCAAGCCGAGCTATTTGGAGTCCAAGTGTGTGTGCTGCATTGTGACATTGTAATATGGTGCAAAGCTGCCGCTGCAGAATATTCAGGAGATATGTTACCTCCATTTAGCAGTGAGGCTTTGAAGCTGGCAATGTGATCTCGAGTAGCAGTGTTGCCACCGAGTGGCCCTGCAAACACAGGCAGCTCGGCTTGGCCGCATGGAAGCAAGTTGTTTGCCGACTAGAAGACCTGCCGGTACCTGACTGGAGGAGAAGCCTCTGAACTGGTAAGCCTGGGAGGCTGTACTTGGCAAGCAGCAGACATCCACTTCAAGCTGGCATCCACAGCCGTCTCTCCGGCCACATACAATACTCTGCAGCTCGACACACTGAGGTTCATGGTGCATCATCCGTCAGCAAGAGCAGATCGGAATAAGGGCGGAATAGCGTTGCCGTGTTGGAGCCTGGAGGCAGCTGCCAGGGCGCGGCCTGGCCGCACTGCCAAGCCCGCAAATGCACAGAACGATGGGACATGGTCAAGGAGGCTGTGTTGATTAAGTGATGGAGGGCCTATGTGGGTAAGTACAAAGGCAAGGGGGAAGACCCAATACGAGAGAGCAACCGAACCGCATAAGGGACAGCTCTTCTCAATCAAGCCAGCCCAGGAATGTTATGGACAAATTTCGAAGGGGCCAGGAACGCGCTAAAGTACACCGCGACTCCAGAGGCCACTGAGTGCTAAATTTCCCCTACTGAGCAGCCGCAGGTCAAAGAAAGTAGTTTCCGGATACCCTGTCTATAGCCAGAGGCTGCAGCCAAAACGACTGGCACGCAGATGCAACGAAGGTCTGAAAGGGCCGGAGAAGAAGTGGCTCTCCCAATGGGTCAATCTACTGTAGGTTATGTAGGTCTTAAGATGTGCTTGCCTTTGTACTTGGCCATTTGGCTTTCAAGTACACGAAATTCTTCCAATGGGGGGGCAAGGCGCCAGGAACACGAAAGACGAACCGCAGAAGACAAGGAAGGTGAGGTGGTGGGCGGGGCTCCTCTTCTTCTTGGCGTCTTGGCGTCCCTCAGGCCGAGGCGCCTGGCAGGAGCGCCCGGAGAGAGACTCGTCCAGCCTGGAGGTGGACAAGACGGCGGCTAGGGAGGCTGGAAGATGCGGCGAAAGAGTCGGACGTCAGGAAGGGGAAGGGGGGGGGGCGGGGGGCGGAGATTGGTCCACGGTTTCAATCACGCCGCGTCACCGCCCGGGAGCAGTGCCCCGGAGCCTGCGCTTTCTCGGCCCCCTTCGGCCCCTCCCGGCTTTCGGCCTCGCTCGATTCCCGTTCGGAAACTGCCCCACAGCCATCGCCCCTCTACCTTCTGGAAGAGTGGAAGAGCTAGCTGATTGGCCCTATATCGATTTAAATAGCTCATTTAATCCGCTCTTTCCATATATTCGTATCCAAATACTTCCCGGTCTTCCCACGCCGCCGTCAGTGCCCGCCGCCGCCGCCGCCGCCGCCGCCGCCGCCGGGAGCGCACGGGACGTCATCCCCGCCAAGCTCGACGCTCTCGCCGCCGCTCGCCCCGGCTCGACCGGCAGCCGGCCGCAGCCGCCGCCTCCGTGCCGAAGCCGCCAGTTGGCGGACTGAGGGCCGCGAAGCGCCGCCATGGCCACGGCCGTGGACCACGGGCTCGTCGTGACGATCCAGGCAGTCGAGGAGTGGGACGCCAAGCTCGCCGAGGCGGCGAACGCAGACAAGACGGTGAGGCGCCCTCTCCCACCATCTCGTGGCCACTCTCTTCACGCTCGCTTCGTCGGCGGGCTTGCCAGCGAGCACAGGACTGAGGTGTTAATACTCCGGTTTACGCATCTAGATGCGGTCAGTCATAAGTGGTTTCATTCTAGTGATGATTGCAGGTTGTGGTGGACTTCTCGGCGACCTGGTGCGGGCCCTGCCGCGCCATTGCGCCCACATTCGCGGCGCTCTCCAAAAAGTACCCCGACATCATCTTCCTCACGGTCGACGTCGATGATGTAGCGGTGAGCTAATAACATATCAAGTCTCAAATGCTGGCCCTCCAATTCATAGATCTGGCTCTTGTTTACGGGTTGTCAGAAAGACATTGCACAACACTAAAGGATCCCGGTAGCGAACCTTAGAAACAACGCTATTGTGCGTTTGTCCCGACTGGCAGGACGAGTATGCTGTTGTAGCATTATTCAAAAGTCTAAGATTTCAGGCACATGCTTGACTAATGCGCATGTGGTCCAATATTGTGCAGGATGTTGCCGCCGCATGTAACATCAGCGCGATGCCTACCTTCCAGGTTTTCAGGAACAAACAAAAGGTGGACGAGCTGGTCGGCGCCAGCCCACCGAAGCTGGAGGAGCTGGTTGGCAAGTACGACAAGAAGCACTAGATGGGGAACGACCAGCGCAAACAGAGGAGTCATTCTTGTTTAGCTTGGTGGATGGTCATAGTTAGCCAAGGCCGGCCCTTTTTCCATTGACATGCAGGAGGTTTCGAGTGCCCTTGGGACCTCCCGTTGCTTCCATAGGCTGTTGAAATTCAAGCAGGCTAGCAAAGCGTTGTGCGGTGTTGGAGCAAGTTTTTTTTGGACATTGCCAACGGACTCCCTGCAGTAGCAGGATAGCATACTGCATACAAGGTGCAGCATGTGGCAGTGAGGCACTTACCAGCAACAAGTATTTCGACTCGCTGTCAAGACCTTATGATGTGTGTCAAAGGTGTCTTTGTGAGTTCATCTCTGTGATGCCAGTAAGAAGAACACATTAAGTGCAGTTAGAAGAAGTCATTCTTCTGTGGTAAGGTGGGTTTCAGTAGCTAGCTAATACCAGCCCTGCTCCTTTTGCGGCCATGCAGAAACCTCAATTGCGCTTGGGACCTTCTGTGCCTCATGAAGGCCGCAAACGTTAGGCACGCTAGCATAGGGCTGCGCAGTAGTCAAGCAAGTCGTGTAAGATTGCCATCAACTGTTATGCAGGAACAGGAGATAATGCATGCAAGATGCACAACACTGCATTGAGGCACTCGCCAGCGACAAGCATGCTGCAGGTTTATAGATATGGCTATCTGTGTCAAAGTTTGTCTTTGTGGTTGCCCTGCTGAAGACATACGTGCATTTGTAATTATCAACTACTATCATGATAGTCACTGCATGTATCAACAACTTGCATTTTAAAAGTTGCACTGTTCTGTAAACGAGATAGACAGCTGATGCCACCCTAGTGCTGAGTACGCATCACTTATCAATGCCGTGAAAGTGTCGTACTTGAGCAAATATATGATGTAACCAGGTAGTAGATAATCTTGGCTGTGCTCTCCAACTATTGGTATCACCAGCAATTAGAGGAGTTACTAACAATGAGTGTAAGTCAGAGTAAACTGCTCTTGGTTGTACTCGTGCAAGTTGCGATGTGCCAATAGTCATCTACCACATGAAGGAGAACAAGTCTCCTTCGAGACTGTCACATACATTGTATACATTGCCACTTACTTCGATCGGGCTGCCTGCACATCCACCTAGGACCTAATGAATCCGGTGAGTACACAGTAACAATGATATTGCGCGGCCTGCAGATGTGCAATCAGGCTGCTTGGAGATCCTTTAATCTAGTCATAATAGACTCTGGTGCTGGGCTTCCTGTCTTCTCTTTGTACGCGTCCTCAAGGGCCTGCACAGAGAGCAGGCAGGCAAACGAAGTTCTTAGAACTTTGATACTTCTGCAATTTAGCAGATAAGTAGGCATGGAGCAGATCTTTCGCTGAATCCTTCAAAAGTCTGTCTACCTTCAACTCCTGCTCAATTGTCCTGAGTACGTCGTCAGTCATGCGATCATGGTACAGAACACCCTGCAGCAGCACTAAAGTCAGCCTCGACAAATCTCAATGCTGCTCTGCAAGCATCACCAGTAGCCTTTGTAATGCAATGCTAAGCTGAAATGATACAAAGAAGGGCAACCGAGATACTTCTTTACTTACAGAAGAGGGGCTGCAGCAACAACAACAGAAGAGCATGTATTGGTCCTTTTTCTGGCAAGAGCATTCTTAGGCAAACAAAGAGAGCAGCCATAATTCATACCTCAAGGTGGTCAAATTCGTGCTGGAAAATGCGCGCCTGCCACCCCTTCAGGTTGAGGCTGAACGCCCGCCCCTTCAAATCCTGTGCCTCCACCTTCACACCAACTGGCCTCTGCGAGCGCGAGCGCCGCCAGCGTCAGCACACTGGGGCCCTGGTACTCAATGGCGGCCCTGCCGAGCGATAATCGACGACAATTGATTGCTTAAATGTAAACATCTTTTAGCCTTTGACGAAGAGACCTCCTTCGTAATCAAGCAGATGGTAATCGATTGTTCTGAAGGTCACCAGAATCACAGCCCTTTGCTACTTGTGCTGCAGGCAGTACTACTGGGCAGGAGTCACACCTCAACATCAGCCTCAATCATTGGGAAGGAGAGGCAGCCCTCGGCAAAGAGATCCCGGCCCTTGGCGTACTTCGTGATGCGAGGGTTGGCAAGTACATACTCCTGGCCTTTGCCGCGCTCGCCGGTTGGGTTATAGACCATCAGCTGCACATTGACACCGACTTGCGGCGCAGAGAGGCCGACGCCATCGGTCCTGCCCACGGCGCCAGCGGAGACAGCAGCTCAATTGTCATTGATGATTCCATAACCCGAAACCATTTGTGGCATAAAGCTTGAGGGCTAAACAGGGGGATGAACTGATCAGCAGTGATTTCTTATACCTGTACATGACGTCGAGCATCTCCTTGACAAGCTCCTCCAGCTTGTCGTCGAAAGAGCTGATGCGCTTGTTCTTGGCGCGGAGCACTGGGTCTGGATACAGCACAATCTCCAGCGGCGTCCGGAAGTGCAGCGGGCCAGCTGCGATGGAGCGCACAAAGCCTCAACCTCGTTTGCTGACAGCTGAGTTGATAGTGTCGTGCGGGTGATTTACACACCAAGTGATGCGCTGGACATGCAAGAGCATAATTTTGGTGAGCTCTGCACGAAGCCTTTCCCGGCTTCAAGTGTTGATCAACAGATATAAGAGTACATGAGGAGTGGAAAGGAGTGAAGCATGTGATGTAGGCGTCTGAGAGTCCACTTCACTAATTCAGGGTTTGGCTCGCGGTGGAATCTATTGTGCGGGAGGGTACCGGCGTTGGCCTCCTCGCGCAGGCTCTCCATCTGCGTGAGGAACCCGCGGCGGGCGGCCGGCGGCGCCGGGCGGCGGCGGCGTCGCGGCGGCGGC
>WELB01000217.1:155131-176889 GCA_009602725.1 Spirogloea muscicola
CGGCGACGGTGGCCGCGGCGGCGACGGTGGCGGCGGCGGCGGTAGCGGCGGCGGCGGCTTGACGGCCGCCCTGCGCTGTTGAGCAGCGGTACGGCGACCAGACGCGCGCCCTGTGGGTGACGCGCTACGACTTCCGCACCGCCGCCGACGTCGCGGAGGTCGTGGCCAACGCCGCCGACGCCGGCTTCAACCACGTATTTTTCCAGGCGAGGGTGGCGCTGCAGCTACACCCCAAACCCTAACCCCGAATCCTAAACCTTATGAAATCCTTAATTCCTCAAACCCTGAACCCTAAATCCCGCTTCCAGTATCCCTGATCCCCAGCATTGACAGTGTTCCTCAAACCCTGATCTCGGAACCCCAAGCCTAGACAGCTGGAGCGTCAGGGCCATACCTGCAGTAGAGCTAGGCAAGCCTTGCCATGCCAGTTCGTCGGCAGCTCACATCAGAAGCAGTTGCCTCCGCAGCAGCGGCTTGTGCACAGACTGTTGGGAATGAACTCTATGTTAAGATGCTGTAGTAAATCCTTGTTGATATCCAGCTGCACATCTTTTAGGGAAAGGTGTGGTCTAATGCACGACAATTGCCTGTAGCATTTCATGTGAGGACGTTCTGACTTGAAGAGCAGGTCCTTGAAATTGCGCCCGCTCAGGTCCGGGGCAACGGCACGGCGCACTATGCGTCCAGGGTGGAGCCCTGGTCGGAGGTCTACGACTACAGAAGCCCTGGGTTCGACCCTCTAGCGCTTGCGCTGCACGAAGCACACGCGCGCAACATGGCCTTGCACGCCTGGGTCAATGGTGAGCTGACACTAAGCCTTATTTTGAACAATCACCAATTCCCCAGATTGGGCATTACAAAGATGTTACTTGTAAAGCATAGACGATCACATCATTCTGCTGTCCACCAGATCTATAGGACAAGCTTGGATCAGTTATGAGGTGGACCATGATTTTGTTGGTCATGTAGTCGAAGTCAGAAGTCTCACTCCTGTCCAACTTGATAAGAGCGAACCCATACATTGGGAAGTCCTACTTAACCCTGACCGGAAGCACAGTGGTCCATCTGTAGTCCTCCCTAGTCCGAGGTCTTGGACTAGCGCTTGTGCCAACATTGTCAGAGGTTGTTGGCTGCTGGAAATTCTAATAGACCGACGGCAGAATTTCACTTCACCAAGTCAAATTTTTGCCTCCACAAAATGTTCACATCCGGAGTTGTGGAAGGTCTTCCGGAGCATAATCTCTTACAGAAACTTTAAGAACATCTCACACATGCTCTGATGCAATGTTTGCAAGGTTTGTGTGTGGCTCAGTGATGCCAATGTGGAGGGGGCTGCACCCTCCTACATGTCCTGACCAGCTGTACAACAGCCACCCTGAATGGAGTTGGTATGACAAGCAGGGTGTCCGCCAGGTGCTCATTTCCTCCTCATCTCAAGCACTACGAGTTCTTAACCTTTCATGTACCTGGGATTCAAGTCTTATCCCTTGAGCCTTCCATTCTGCATTGCTTACCAGGGATGTTAGTCTCAGCTTGCTTGCGAGTCATCACATGTTGGCTAAGTGCACGTCCTTGTGCCGCAGTGCCTAGCCAGCACTGCTTCTGACGTTTGTCAGCCACTGCGTTTGACATCTTGTCTTTCTCAGCGGTCCAGACAGAGATGGACTCAGATAGCGAGCTTAAACCATAGGGGTCATCTCTGGTGTGTTCAATTAGCCTTGAATAAGGCGCCCCGAGGGAGCACCTTAACCCTAAACCCTAACCCCTAATCCCTAAGCCCTAAACCTTAGACCCTAAAACCTTGTCTCCTTGCTGTCAGGCAGCCGCTGAACAAGGGATTCTACGTCAGCCTGAACCCTTGCCTGCCGGAGGCCCGCCGGCACATCGTGGACGTCTGCCGTGACCTGGTCGGCCGCTACCAGCTGGACGGGCTTCACCTGGACTACATCCGCTTCCCCAACGAGCTGCCTGTCCTGAACGGCAGAGAATACTCCCAGGACAAGGTCATCCGAAGCACTGCACGCCAGGACCCATGCAGTCATTGAGGTCAGAAGGACGGGCAGAAGTCTGGCTGGGTGCTCTGGCGGGAGGGGGACATGTCATTAGGAAGGCGAGGAAGACAATCTTTCGTTACAACACTTTGCTTAAGTACCAGGTTACTGACTGTCAAGGGTAGTGACATCCAGGGGGTGTCAGCTGACTGACCGACCTTTAGCTTAAGTCATCAGTGAGTCTCTATCTGTCAGCAAGGTTTATCAGTATGCAACAGGTCTGACACATACTTAAGCTGCCCTGTTTGTACATCCAGCGGACATTGGACTTGTTCAGGCTGGACACGGGGCTTTCCACCCCAGAAGCGTGTCCCGAGGTCTGGGACCAGTGGAGATGTGACAGTGTCACCGCACTCCTGAGAGACATCCGGAGGGCTGCAAAGTCCATCAGGCCCCAGTTGGTGCTGACAGCTGCTGTGGGCGTCGAGCGCCGGCAAGCTCTCAGCAAATTTCAGGTTGGTGCTTCTGCAGATAGTACACCCTGGGACCATGCCATGCGGATTACATAGCTCGCACTGAGACCTCGAGAAAAAAATGCATACCAGATCAAATTTGCGGAGGCAGTGTAGCAAAGGTTGTGATCGCAATGTGGGGCGTGCTGTGCCTTTTCTGATTTTCTTGTTTTCTTGTAAATTATACCCCTTGCATGTGAGTTGAGCCGCCCGGTGTTGGGGCATGTGCTCCGTGAAGGAATGTGTTGTGCATCTGACATGGTGAGCCCCCTTCAGCAGTATTAGTATGTAAGCATTCCGTCTTGGATTCAGAATGTAGTGGGGTGGCCAGCTGAGGTGAGGCAAATTTGCCATCTTACTGGCACAGGCAGGATGTGGAAACGTGGTGGAAGGAGAGGCTGCTTGACGCGGTTGTTCCCATGAACTACACGGGCTGCCATAAGACATACCGGGCTCGTGTTGAGCGAGAGTGGCGGATGGGCGTGGACCGCAGCACCCCTCCAATGTCGGCTGCAGATCCTCGCAGGTATGCCATCCGACTGTTAGTGAACCATTAGTTTCATACTATGACAATGTCATTCTAAATTCTGCATCCGATTCTAATCCTCGGATCCAGTCCTGTACCCTAAATTTGGAGGCAGTGTGTCTCATGTCACCGTCATGTGCCTTGTAGAAATATTGCCGAAGGCACACTTGGAGACAGAAAAATGTAGGCAAAAATTGTTATCCTTAATTGATGTGTCCTGGAAATAACGAAGACTCAGTGTTACCCTTGAGACTTTGACCATGCACTTTCGGTTTGTGACGGCATCTTGTGTGCAAACATACAGGCAATTTTTCAGGAAAAAGTATCTGCAGGATAGGGATGGGCCACGCCAGCTTGTGGAGGAGAGCACTGCCACCAGGCAGTGGGCAGCGCCACCGCAGCCAGCCGTCATCATGGGCAGCAGCCTGGACCACGGCGACACTACGCTCCACCAAAAGCAGCTCATGCTCGCACTGCAACGCTTTGGCCACTTTGCCGTCTTTTGCTACTCAAGCCTCTTCAAGGACCCAGTCCAGCCTGCAGCAAAGAAGGCAGGGTTACTTCACGGAACTGTGCAATGTGATGAGAAGAGGAGGATTGCTTGGAGGATAAGAAAAGGCATCCCATTGTTGGCACATGCTTTGCAAGCTTGGTGGAGTTGGTTGTACTGTTGTTTGTTATGTACTTTGAAATATTCACTGTTTGTGTCACAACTGACATTCTGATCATTGTTGTACAAAATCATGGCAGGGAAAGCGCAAGGGTGCGGTCCAGCAGCGGCGTGAGGCGCTCGTGCCATTCCTACAGGTGCTGGCGCGAGCCTCTCACGTGCTTAGCCCTGCGGCCGGTTCGCTGCGGTGGGCTGCCCAGCCATTGCAATCATCCGTGCATCCAGAGGATTCAGTGTTTGCCTTTGACCAGCTCAAAGACATTGCTATGGCGCCTGGAGTGCTCGCAAAAGCTGGGGCTGGCAAGAGAGCGGAGCGGACATGGGGTGCCGGGGTGGGCGGCCGGCGAGTCGCAGCGCCGGACGGCGAGATCGTGAAGCTGAGGCGTCGGACGTGGCGCAGGAAGCTGCTGATGGAGGAGCGGCAGAAGGAGGCGTTGTGGGACGCAGTTGTGCACGAGCAGAGCACGATGCGGAAGGCCCGGGAGCGGCGGCGCGATGAGGTCTTCGCCAAGGCCGGCGACACGATCCGTGAGGCTGACGCAGTCAAGAACGAGGGGAGGGCGAAGGCGATGCCATGGATGGGGCAGCATAGTCGTAGCCACTGGACGCCGAGACCTGCACAAAGCAGCCGGAACCTGAGGTCCGGCTGGGTGGCCGGTGAGGGTGTGCACTGGGAGGCAGAGAGAATGAGCGCAGCGGTGCAGGCTGGCGAGGCTGCGTAGAGGGTGCTGAAATCACAAAGAGGCTCCAGCACTTATACGACATGCTGCGGAAGCCGTAGTGACGACCTTCACCTGGCAGCAAACCATTTGGCAAGTACTTGTTGCCTCAGTGCAACTCCAGGCAGCTGGACTTGGAGATTTGTGGTCATGCATATTGAGCATGTCATTAAGGAACGAGACTTGCTGATGCATCCTTCACACTGGCGCTTGTGAATTGGCAACTCTGACTGCAAATAGTAGGGCTCCTACTGTCTTATAAGACCAGTCTTCAGCGAGATGGGCTTCTACTGTCTTATCAGACCAGTCTTGAGCAAGATGAAGCTCCACAGCTTCTCTCAAGATCAGGAGGTGCTTGACTTAGCAGCAGCTTGCCGGCTTGCCGAGTTGGCCCCCCGGTGCTTGTGGGTATAGTGCAAACGGTATTCTTGCCAAGAGCAGTTCAAGGGGGCAGTTTTCCTGGAGGCAGAAGCGGCAGGCTGAGAGACTCGCTCAACCTCTGAAAGTGACATCTCAGGCGCAGCGTTATAGGCTCTTAACTTGGATAAGGGATTCCATTGCTGTGCAACAGTAGTCTCTGACTCCCTCTTTCATACGTGCGATTCTATGGATATTTGTCAGCTGATCGCAAGTGCCTGTATTGCGTTCTCCCTTCCAATGACGTGGATGTGGAAAGGACCAGGGGAACCTGGTGGGCACAGACAGTGGACGTATCAATCTTTGCTGCGGGTGCACCCGCTCAAGAGCGGGGGACGAGCAGCACACAACCACCTGGAGTCGTTCAGGAGGGCAATCGTTTTGGGCGTCTGGAGAGATACAGCATTGCAGCTGCGTAACAATGCAATGGGAGCACCACATGCGGTGTACATTTGGGTGTTCAGAGGCTGCTTGACGATGCAGAGGTTGACATGGATTGAAGGGCATAGATGTAGTAGCGGACCCCCAGCTTACATACGATCAGTACACAGCAGTTGCAGACAATGACGTAATTGGTTCGGTGGTTGACGACCCTTAAAACGGACAGCCGGGCGGATGTCGTTCTCTTCAGAGCATTCAATTGTCGTCCTGGACTTCTTGTACGCTAGCACATGTAATTTGTAAAGCGCCCCAAAAAGGATACTCAGGAAACAGCAGTTAAAAATAACGTAAATGGTCGATTGTCATAAGTATACGGAACCGGGCGGATCCTTATGCATCCTTGGGAGTGACCGAGTCCTACCCTGGACCTCTTGCACGTTCTAATACTGTAGCAAGACCAATGAGGAGTAGACTGCACTTAAAGTCACAGGGATGGTCAATGACTGCGAGTCTGGCGAAACGGGCGGGGTGTCACACTAGGGGTCACATTAGGGCTTCTCTAGGGTTGCTGCGACGCTGACGTGGCCCCTCGCATGTGAGCACACTGCAGGCCCCAGATGACTGATGATCAGTGGTCAACAGACAATGATGGTCACTGCTTACGGACCATGCATACTGGGAGCAGGACACATTTTGGCAGTACGAATCCTAATGGGGTCCCGCAATACTGAGCTAGCTCTTCATGGTGTGAACAGACTGCAGCAGGCCCCAGCAGACTGCTGATCGATATCAATAAAACGCATGACGGTCCATGGTCTATGACCTTGAACGAGAACCGGGCGGGCTTCAAAGTTCGTAAATGCAGAACGTCTTTTGGTGGGTTTGATGCAGTGCTGACATGGGGCCTCGTGTCATAGACACAGTGCGGCGGCCCCAGCAAGCAGGTGATCGGTAAAGACCGGTCAACAGATATTGATTTTCAAGCATGAGCATTCTTAGGGCTCGGCTTCGTGTTTTTGCGCCTCCATGCCTGTCAGACCTTGTTCATGATTCTTTGGGCTGGCATCTCATTTCGGGCTGGCTTATCACAGCCCTAACCCCCTTAGTGAGCCGCTTTCTCTCACAGCCATCGCCCTTTACTGGAAGAGTCCATCGTCTTTGGGCTGGCCTCTCACAGCCAATGCCTTGCGTTATAGGAAATAACGGCTCTCAAATCTCAGAACAGCTGTGTCTCGGTCGGATTTGATCATGCGTCTCTCGATTGGGGCAGTCGTTCTGATGCTGATGCGGCGCTCCGGGGGCGCCCACATGCAATCGTACGGCTGGGGCGCCACCTCCGGGACGTAGCCAGCAGTCCCCCAGGGAGGGGCGGGGCTGTGTGCAGCACCTGGGTCCCAGGGCTGCGGCAGAGAACCGTCGCGTAGCGCGCTAGACGCCCCGGCTCTGATGCGCGCAGCTGCCGGGCGCTGCAGCGGCGCGCCGCGCCGGCGGCACGTGGCGCGACGCCAGAAGCAGGGAGGCCAGCGCGGCCGTGTCGCGACAAAAAGTCAGGCGAGCACGTGGGGCCCTGGGCTCCACGTGGCGGCGCGCGAAAGCGACAAAGGGGGGGATGCGCCCGCTTGGGCCCCCCCGGCCGAGCTTCCTCATAGGGCCCCCTCCCCCGGCGCCCCTCCACGGAAGAGGCCCCGAGCTTCNCCCCGCCCCGTCACAGAAGAGGCCCCCACCTTCCGCTCCACCTCTGCCAGCCCCCACTTTGCCCGCGCTCCTCCTTGAGCCGAGCCCACCTTGCGCTCTCGCCTCCTCCCGGCCTGCGTCTCCCGCCTCGAGCGCCCGCTTCTGCGCCGTGCTCCCGCTTTCCCACTCGTCTCGCTCGACCCCTCGCTCCCTCGCTCGATCGCTGCCTCCTGCGGCTCGAAGACAAAGCCCCGCTTGGCTGCTGAGAGTGCCGCCGCCAGCCATGGCCGTAGAGGTCGAGCGCCTGCACAGCGAGATCCTGCTCCGCATCAACGAGGGAGGCTACGGCGCCGCCGCGGCGACGGCGCTGCCGCCGTACGCGCTGCCGACGCCGCGGACGTGGAGCGCGCCCGCCAGCCGCCGCAGCTCCTTCGACATCGCCGACGGCGTCGCGGGCTTGGAGCTCGGCTTCGCCTTCGGCTGCGGCGGCGGCGGGGAGGAGGAGGAGGACGACGAGGTGTGCGGCCTCGCGGCCACCGCCGAGCGCGCGGCGTGGGCGACGCTGGCCAGCCCTACGCCGCGTGCCGACGACGACGACGACGGCTGGGCCATGCCCGGAGCCGCAGGCCCCGCGTCGGACTTCGAGATGGTGCGCACTGTGGGCCTTCCCGGCTTAGCCTTCATAAGCCTCACTTGCCTTGACTGATCCGTCTCAGCAGTGTAGAAGCCACTTACTTGACGACTGACGCGCCTTCCCGCCACTTGGTTGCGTTGCTTTCAGATGTCCAGCGCCGCCATGGGCTTCTCGCGCGATCTGGAGGCGGAGCTCTGCGGCCTGCGCACGCTGGGCGCCGCGTCGCGCGTCCGGCGCAGCGCCAGCCTCGGCTCCGCGGCCTCCTTCTATGGCGGCACTGGCACTGCCGCCAGCAGCAGCTTCAGCACGCCGTCCTGCTCCCAGGGCTCGTCGCCCACGTCGGTGCTCGCCCAGAGCGGCGCCTGGGACGCTGCCATGGACGCTGCGCGGCCGCGCGACGCCAAGACCGCCAGCCACGGCAAGCCCAGCAGGGACCGCCGCAGCGCCAGGCCCAGAGCCGCCGCCGGCGGCGGCTCGGCTCACAGCAGCTCCACGGTGCTGCCCCTCCGCCGGACCTCCAGCTGCCGCCAGGACGCCGTCCCCAGCACCGGCACTGGCGTCTTCATCCCGCGCAGCACGCAGCTGGCCGACCCTGCTCTGGTGCAGCGCAAGCCCGGTATGCCCTGCTTCCAAGAGCTCCGTGGCAGCTTCGTTGACATGCTTATGCTTGCATAGCAGATACATGGACTCTAGCTAAGCGGAACCCAGATGCAATCACAAACACTCAGCAGATGAATCAATCTGCTCCCGTTGCGATTGTAGTCACTTCGTCACAAGCATGCCCAGGCGCCTGACCTTCTGCTGTGTCTGTTTCCTCCTCCAGCCTGCCCGGTCCTCCTCCCAGCACATATCGTCGATGCTCTCAAGCTCAACGTCCAAGGCCGGCGCTTCACTTCAGCCACAGCCGGCGGCGCTGAGATGACATTCAAGGTGATTGGCAACAAGGGCGCCCGCAGCTGCGCCCGGCACTAACAGCAGCCCGCTGGTGGCGGCGATTGCTAGGCATCATCACAAGCTCGAAGTGGTGCATCCCCTGGAGTGGCACTCAGAAGGGCGCGGCATCAAGACAACGCCAACGCGGGCATCGAGTGTACATAAAGCTTTTGATTTGAAGCAGACCGCTGTAGCCCTCTATACTACACGCTAGAAACGACATAAGCAGCCGCACTTAGAACAGCATGACATGCTTAACAAGCACCATGGTCGAGAAGCACCGATGCTGCGGCTCACCGCACACGGCTGCAAGTTAGCCTGACTAAACAGTGTCTAGACTGTTCTGGGCTGGCAATTCATGCCCACCGCCCAATACAGACCACCAAACCCTCAGAAGCGTCCCATACTTGAGATGTAGACTGGCAGACTCTGCCGAGCGACTTAAATGCTGTCATCAATCCTCTGTCTGCTCAAACTTTCATACTGAATGATTGGCGACCTCATCGACCTCCCCAAGACGCATTGCATGTACACAAGCCATGGTGTCGTGCTGCTGCTGTGCTCGCCTGGCCTTCATGCATGAAGTCGCCCTGTTCTTGCGGGCTTAGATCATGTGATGACATCATGCTACATAGTCAGCGCATGTCTACTTCATCAGTGTCTCGAAATGCCTATTCTATGCCCTTCACATCATGTGGACGTTGTTGTCGGGGCTGGGTCGATTTTGTTGCTGTCACACTGTCTTGTGATTGCGGACCTTGTTGCATCACTTTCATGGCACAAGACTCTTGGCAGCACTGCTCTTGCCCATTGGCCACACAGCAACAAGCAAAAGTAGGAGACACTAAATACCTTCTGAACTTGGTCACAGTACTGGACTACGCGACTGCCAAGATCCTCCACATACTGAGCCTTGGACACTACAAGGACTCGGACCAGGAATCATAATTAAGATTCTTGACTTTTATACACACCGGGTTCAATTGCACTGTCAGTCTGGTCTTGCTGGTCCGATGCATGTCTCGTAAGTCGCTGAGCCTTCAGCTGGCTTTGGACTTCTGCCCATCAAGGACCTGCTTTAGAGCTGCCCGCCCCATTTGCAGCAACTAAAGTTAGCTATCGGGTTTACCACAGCAGGCAGGTCATCAAGGCGGTGTGCTTGCTGCAATGCGCGCAGCTAACAAGTTCAGGAGAGTGCTTGCTTCCTTCCGTCTGCAAGGAAAGAGGTCAACATTGTCATACAACCTGAGGCCTTTTCTACAAGCCAAAGAAAGCGAGTTGGTGTGACGGGCAGTCAAGAGTCACTGTGAGAGCCTCTGCAGCTGCCTAAATGCCCCCTCCGCAGTCGTCCGCAGCCACCTTGACAAGCCATTCCGTTGCACGTGGCCCGGTTGTCAAGCAAGCAATTTGGCATGGCAGACAGTGCGCACAACCTCAGCCTCTGCCAACCTGCGGATCAGCCGCCGGACGCAGTGCCAACGTCTTGGGTGCCCCAGGTGCACATTGAGAACGAGCGCAATGGTGCAGGATCTATGTTGATCTTGCAAGAATCAATACGTGCAAGAGATGAAGCACCATGAATAAACAACCAGCGAGCTGCAGATCACAAGGTGGCAGGGCCAAGATGGCGAGCCCACGATGATAATGCACGCCTGCATTAGCGGCAAGCTGCACGGCAGCAGGGCGAGGCGCCCGGCCGGCACGACCAGGGCAGGCAAGGCCGAGGGCGCCCAGCAGGGGTGCTGTTGGCCCTGGCGCCGCCATGGCGGCCTCTATCGGGTGCTGCTGGTGAGCCCACCGACGATGCTGGTGGCGGCGAGGACGGCAACGACCTCGGCGGCGGCGACGGCGCCGGCCTGCTGCGCGGGGGAGAGCGAGATGGAGGGCGCGTCGAAACCGAAGCCGGCAGCCGCGTCGCCCGCCGCCGCCTGGATGTCCTTGATCAGCTTCGGCTTCCGGAGCCCGAACAGCGGCACGTCCACCGCGCGCGCCGGCTGCGGCGCCGCCTGCGCCCCAGTGAGCAGCGCCGCCAGCGCCGCAGCGCCGATGGNCGGCGGCCATGGCGGCGGCGGCGGCGGCGGCGGCGGCGGCGGGCGGCGGCAATGGAGGGTGAGGGCGCGACGGGATCGGGCTGCTGCGATTGGCCAGCCAGGGATGACGGCCGCAGGGACCCGCCCCAAAGATTGCCATGATGTGGAGTCCTCAAAGTCGTTAGATTGATCGCCTTTCGCTCCAATTTAGATCTGCTTAGTCATCAACATGTCGCCACCATTGGGGGTCAAATGCTATGATTTGGCGAAGACAAAGTGGTGGCAGAGCCGATACCACAGGTTGAAAACAGCAGACCATAGGCGGAGCACAGAGGGCCTCTCTTGAACCGTGGAGACTTAGAAAGGAACGGCAATCTGGAGTACAAATGAGGACCGGGGAAGAAGTACCAGTTGACCACGAGCCGTCAAAGAGCCCCTCCGTTGCGTCGCGGCCAGGCGCTGGCCTCTCGGCCTCGACCTAAACCCTAAAGCAAATCCTGAACCCTAAACCTCTGTCTGCGCCCTGTGAGCGGCGGCAGCGGCGGCGCGGCGGTGACGACGGCGGCCATGGCGGAGCACCACGGCGGCGGCGGGCACGGCGGCGACGCGCACCGCCATCCCATGCACATGATGCACATGTCCTTCTATTGGGGCAAGGAGGTGCGCCGCCGCCACTAAACCCTAAACCCCTAGATGCCGAGCAGGCCTCCGGCGCCAGCGCCGCCAGCGCCGCGCCGTCGCCGCCGCCGCCGACCTGACGGCGCGCCAGGTGACGGCCAGGTGACGGTGCTGTTCGACTCGTGGTCGACGGCCTCGTGGGCGGCCTACTGGGCGGCGCTGGCGGCCATCTTCACGGCCTGCCTCGCCCAAGAGTGGCTGACGGCCGTGCGGTCGCGCGCCGAGGCCGCGCACCGGCTGGCGGCGGCGCCCGGCAAGCCCGGCGGCCTGCTCGACAACGAGGGCGGCGAGCCCAGCTCGTCGGCGTGAGGCTCTCCGGGAAACCACAAAACCCACTTGCTCGCGCCTTCTCTTGAGATGCGGGCAAGTCGAGAGTCGGAGTCTAGGGGAACCTGCGGCTGGATTGACTCTCTTATGGCACAATACTTGGTTGGTAAGGACGACGAGAGACGTAACAGGAGGGTGGTTGCTTTGGTACATCTTCAAGTCTTTCTGCAGCATCCAAATGGTGTGGTGAATTGGTGTTATGTTGCAATCTGAGATTGAAGTCGAAGTGAGGTGACGGTATTCTAGTCCAGGCCCGTCAACGGAAGTGGAAGCCGACGTCGTGCAGGTTAGAGCTTAGTAGAGCTCCACGGCACGCCTTGGAATGACGAGCCGGCCGACGTCTGTGTAGGGGCAAGGGGCGGCCCGTGCGGCGAGGCTCGGGGCTCTCAGACTCGCTCTTGTTGCTCGGCGGCGCGCCTGCCAGGGCCCACGCGCGCTTCTCCGCGGCTCCGCAGGCTGTCTTGTCGGCCCTCTATGGCCTCAACGTCGCCGGCAGCTACCTCATCATGCTCGCTGTCATGACCTTCAATGGTCAGCGCCCTCCACTCATCTGCCACATCTTCTACTTGCTCTTTAGAGAGCGGGCCAGGACTGCACTACAGTCCACCGTATCCAGTATGTTGCCCTCGTCCAGCCTTCTTCATGAGGTTGCTAGTGCTCTTGCTCCTCTGGGCTGTGTACTGCAGCTAGCTGAAATGGCAGCAAGTCTCTTGCTTACAGAAACTCGTCTTGATTGCGTGGCCAGGTGGGGTGTTCCTGGCAGTGGTTCTCGGCCTGACAGTGGGCTACTTCGCATTCGGGTCACTCAGGGGGCTGCAGCCTTTGGGGAGTAGTAGTAGCACATCGGAGCTATGTTGTCCTTCTTAGGGGACATGCAAACCTGCTCGCTCCCCAAAACGACGCTTTCACCAAATTGCGTTTTGTAGAGTACAATTCCAAACGACATGGGCAAGACCAGGTCGTCAGGATTGACTGCACGCTTGAGTCTGCCACCATCATAGATTGCTGTGGCAATGTTGTAGGTGAAATAGCTACTCTGCCTCATTCTTTACAACACAAGGCATTTCAGGTTGTACAACAGTACCCATTTCCTCTCCTTGGAGATTGTCAGTGTTGTTGTACTCATATATTCACGTCATGAAGGCATGACGGAGCCCTTGATTGCCTAACTAACAAGACAACCTTGGCACCAATAGACTTGACGCAACTCGGTTCTGCTTCATATACAGAGGTTTTAGAAACCTCCAAATTAACCTCCAAGTTAACCTCCAACCTTCAAATAAACCTCCAAATGAACCTTCAAATGAATGGCATAAGGACATCAGTTTGCGATTTGACATAAGCTAGTCTTCCAGCTTCAATCTGGAGGAGTTTTGATTGGCGGTTCACCAGCTTCCACGTCCTTCCGGGCAGCCTTGGAGGCAGCTGTCACTGCATCCTCGTAGCCTCGCCGTGCGAGCTCCTCTAGGAGCTGACTAGTCTGCTGGGCATCGATCCTGTACGGTGTGTGCATAGGTGAAGGGAAGGCTCCGGAGGCGACTTCGTCCCTGTATGCTGTGAGACCTTCCTGTATCGCGACACCCACCGCTGCGTACTGCTTGCTGAACTTTGGCGTCACCTGCAGGCTCTTGGCAGCACGCATCAACTTCTCTGGCCCAGAAGCAAGCTCTAGGCCGTCATACCTAAGAATCAAGGGGTGGGCATCTAAGCTACTTGCTAAGACTTGGGCTTCTGGTTCTCCTTTCAGCTTCTCTTGGCTTTGGCATTAAGCCTCTTGGGGACTGCTGATACAGTGGCATTAACTCTCAGAAAATAGGGTGGCGAAGGTGGCTGACGTATCCAAGCAAATGTAAGTTGCTATCAAAAGGTATGTGATGATTACAAGTACAACATGCAGGTTGTGCCGTACTTCGCAGACATGTGGAATGCTCTACCTTCGCATGATGCGGATGCTGCATCATACCAAGAAGATCGTGATAAACAAGGACCTGCCAGAGAATGACAGAGCATGGAACAAATTGAGGATAGCAGCCACAATCGGATCAGTCTGAGCAGCAAAATCTCTATCTTAGTGTCTGAGCTTCTCTGTCAAAGACAAGTCAAAGTCTCTAGAGATTTCTTGGTTCTTTTGAGGCCGGGGCATCTGTGGTTTCTGAAGCGGTCCAAGGGCGACTGCTATGCATCCTGACCTGCCCACTGCAGGTGGGACCTGCACCTATACCAATGGTTGGGATGTTGGTCACAGCTGTCACCGCTGCTGCCACCGGAGAGGGTATGCACTCCAGCACCAGAGCAAAACATCCGGCCTCCTGGAGTGCGAGGGCCTGCTCCACAACCTGCCAAAGCACGCATGGTTCCGCTGTTAGCTTGGCAAACGTGAGGGAGTTGCAACAGCGACAAACTGTCTCTTCAACATGTCAACAGGAGAGTGGATGTTAGCAAACATACCAATGCCACAGTGGTGGAAGTGGATTATTGACCTGCATTGCCCCTGAGGCGCTGCGGCCCTGGGGCCGAAAGCCGCCGAGGCTGCTGATCGCCTGCGGCGTAAGGCCCACGTGGCCCATCACAGCAATGCCAGCCTCAGAGATGGCCTTGGCGGCCGCCACGCGGGACCCCCGACCGCCCTCCATCTTCACTGCGTCCATGTTGCCCTCCTTCAGAAGCCGTACAGCACTCGCCACTGCCTGACAATGGATGCTTGGGGTGAGTCCCATAGTTTGACATGTGTGGCTGCATCTAGACGTGAGATGCCTTGCTTTGGAGGTTAGAAGAGTAGAGAGATAATTACGACCAGTGAATGTGGAAGTACTCATTATGGGTACCATTGACTTGCACTATGCATCCACGTGCATTACTGCTTGAACAATACATGTGAGAAATATGATGAGTCGCAAGAAGAGTTACATTGAGATATTGTTAGACCTGCTGCGAGCCTTGCTCGTAACTACCAAAGGGCAGGTCTCCAACGAGCAGAGGCCTCCGAGCACCCCTCGCAACTGCCCTGTCAGCATCGGCAAGAAGGACATAGATGGCCAATGCTCCAATTGTGAGTAACTGGGATGCATCTGTTGCCAAGGAACAAGGTGGCTAGCATAAGAAGGAGAGTGCAGCTGGAGTGGCAATCAGCCGCCCTGCTATCAGTAATCAACATCTTGTGCTTGACTGTTTCTAAAGCTAAAGCACGGGTATCGTAGAGTAGAATATAAGGCAGGTTCTACACCTGCAGTGCAGTAGCATGTCCTCCATGGTGACTGGCAAGGTGGTGTCGTGACCGTGAACAACCATGCCCACGGAGTCTCCGACTAAGCAGATGTCAATGCCAGCCTGAGTCAGTCCAGCAGTCCAGCACACGTGAGCAGAAGCCCGAGCTCCAGTCAGAACGATTCTAGAGGCCAATGAAGCAAGCAACAGCTTCAGGCTTTGGGCTTTCAGAGGGTTACTACCGTTCTAAGTGCAGAGCTTAGATTAATTTATAGATGGGTGTAGGTAAGGAGGCTGCTAATGTCACCTGGTCGACGTGCACGGCGGAAGGGTAGTCGTACGCCGTGACCATGCTGATGGGCTCACCGCGGGCGTACTTGAGCTCCAGCTGTCGCAGCGTGACGCGCTTCCATGGCGACTGTGGCTGCGGGCCACCGTACACGGTGCTCTCCGGCAGGTTGGACATGGAGCGGCACCGCCCACAAGGCCACAACGTCGGCTGGCGTTGGCTTTGCTGCTGCCGTTGCGGCTTGTAGTGAAGGGTCGTGAGTCTGCCGACGCAGCCCAGCTGCAGGAGCTGCTGGCCAGCATGCGTGAGGGACGACAGAGCCCGAACGGCCGGCGCCATGTCGCAAGATGGGGCAGCGAGGTAGGAGCTGCTATGGAGCCTTTCTAAAGGCCGTGCTATGGGGAAAGCCGCGCTGGTGGCGGCAATGGAAGCGGCGGCGGCGGTGATGGCAATTGAGACAGCGGCACTTCTGGCTGGCTTCCAAGTGACTTCCCGAGGGCCCTAAGTCAATGTACTGGTGCACTTGCACGAGTACTTGCAACTCCCATTCTCTTGCAAAAGCCGCTAATGGCGCTAATGGCAATGGAGGCGTGCGTGCTAGGCAGACGTGAAGCTTATTGGGGTCGACTACAAATTAGCACAACTGTGCAGCACTTGCCTCAGCTGTCTGGTACTACAATAAGCACGCCCCTGCACATGCTAGACTGCAGCTTCACCTCCGTGCTCCGTTCTAAGATTTCCAAGTCAAATTAGAAGTCCTCTTGTGGAGGTTCTAAAGGGCTATCATTGTCCTCTTGTCAACATGTCATCTATCTTTGTCTAGCCCAGCGAGCAACTTTATCTGCATGTACTGGTAAGGGAATCAAAAAGCTTCGTTAGGAATTATGTACAAAAGCAGCTCAACTTCTTGCCACTGTATCAAGGAAGATCAGTTTATTGGGTTGTTGAGATCGTGAGATATATTTTGTTCACTCATCCTTGTTATCATGGTTGTCAAACGACCTACTTCTCTGTTGCAGCAACTATGTAAATAAAGGTTTGTCGATCCGGCAGGCATCTGAAAGGAAAGACGCCAAGTACTGCATCGATATCATATAGATTTACTTATCCATAAACTTGCATTGTACAGGTTCATGGAGCTTGTTGGTGGTGTTTCGGGCAATTCAAGCTTCGGAATTTGGACATGACGTGCACGATCAGTAGCTGGTCAATACAGGCCTGTCACTTGCACAGCATTCAGATAGAGTTGTCACTCAACCTGAATGCTTTCAGCTGCCATAAATAAATAAGTAGCCATTCCAACAATTGCGTGGATTGCGGACCAGCAACATCTTTCTGCTTGCCACGCACTAAAACACATTTCTGCTGTTTCGTCGTGAGTTACTTGACATTCATGCTATTGTCCATGTTTCTTTGCCATGTGTCTATTCGCGTTGTGAAATGTTGGAAGGTAGCCGATGTTGTAACATGTGTCAAGACATAAAGTGGTCTGCTGTCTGCGTTAGCGTGCTTACATTATTCAAGCAGTGTGCTTCCATCTTATATTAGAAGAGGCCCCATGCTAGTGGACGCTCCGACTTGAAGCTCGTGAATATTAGTAGGCTATGGCTGCTCCCTAAGGCTTCTCAATCAAGCCCCGAAGATATCTTGAAAATGTCTTCGGCACTCACTGTTTGTATATCCAAGCGATCAGTGATGTAGTAGCCTCTGACTACCATCACTGCATCTAGCAGCAAAATTAGACAGCTGACTACTCGATGCATTGGAGTCTGTTGCATCAGTGGGCAGCTTGTCCGAACTTGCTTGTCCTCTCAGTATCAGCTTACCAGAAATAATATGGCTCCGTCACACTGTGCATTGGGGCATGTGCACGTCTCGCAACAAAAGAGAGGACAAGCAAGTTCGAACAAGGGAAGAAGATGCAATTATTAGCCGCTGTACAGCTGCAAAATGTGGAATATCCAAGTGGCAAATGATAGAGGCACGAGGAGGGTGTGCTTCAGCTTTGAGCATACTTGAACCTCGTGATGTTCATCAGCATCTCTCGAAGATCTTATAGAGGTTTTCCAATGCCGCAATCTGCATCGCGGAAAGAAGGTTCTGCCTCAGCGATATCGTCTTGGCAACCGCACATGCTTTCATAATATATTTTATCCAAGATCAGTAAAAGAGTAAGTGCACACAGCACATAACTTGGTCATATGCTGGTTGCAGAATGACCTGGACGAATGTGCCGTCAGTAGCCAGATGAGTGGGGGGAACGAGGAAGAATTTCATGGCTGGTAGAAGCAGGTGCTGTATGGTCCACTCTCGTTGGGCCCACGCAACCTCTGCTCCTGCCAAGTATGCACTGCCACCCTCAACGTCCCCTTCGCAGCCTAACAAACACCATGTGCACATAGCCAGACAGATTCTCAAATCAGTGAAGTCCAGAAAGCAGTCCTGTCTACTCTTGAGCACCACCCAGATGCAGGTGCGATTGAAGCAGACCAGCTCGAACATTGTAAGAGGGACATAGCAGTTATGTAAATCTGTTGCATACCGGCAGCTTCGTCATGCACGGTGCTTTCTCTTGCCACATCAACCTGCTCTTGAGACGCTACATCATTCTTCAAGGCAACTTCCACTTTGGCGTTGGGAGAAGGCAGCAGAGGCGGATGACAGCAGTAGAACTCTGCGATGACCGTGGCAACGGAGTCAAAGCACTCCTTCTCTGACTCCCAATCGACCTGCTCACAATGGGGTCTGAGCACCGTGGTGAGTACGTAAGCTAACAGTTACATTTGACCTCATTGATGCAGAGGTCCTCCTAGATTAGTAGCAGGTCATTGCTGAACTTGCAACTCCTGGAAGCCCATGACTCAATCCAGGAATGATGTCATTCTTTCAATAATACAGAACAAGACCACTAGAGAGAGTTGAGGAACGACCAAACATGAGTGAGTGAAGGATGGGAGCGCACATTGTTACTGAGTGAGAGCACGAATTGTGGCAGGTGGTCAAGGTCTGGCGTGTGTTGGTCGAGCACCAGCGGGATCGTATGCAGGTTTCCAGCCTCGTCGATGTCTATGGCAAAGTACTCACGTAGCATCTCTGCTTTGCAGAGCAGCAACTCCTTGTTTAACTGGTCCATGTAATCAGAGGCGGTCCCAGCAAGAGAGACAATTCTCAGAAAGTCCTTGCAAGAGCCCACACTTGCACAGAAGCTGGAAGTCCGGCAAGAGTATTGGCTCACCTCCGCAATCTTCTCCTTGGGCCCGTCGTTCTCCTGCCAATTGCCCAGGTGCTCCTCGTCGTCCAAGGCCATCAGTAGGAGCTCAAGCAGAGGAGCTGGAGAGCTCAGCTTGATAGCGTTGAAGTGGGAGAAGCGTCTGATAACTTGCTGGTAAAACAGCTCCTTGCTGCCATCAAGCAGGGCAATATTGTGGACATGCAAGATAGGAATTCAGTCACGTAGCACCCAGAGGCTTCAATCACGAGCTGTATCAGTTGCAGGACAGGAGACGCTGACAGAATTTTGGAGATTGCTGCATTGTAAAAGTGCATCAAGAGAGAAGATGCAGACGAGAAAATAGTAGCAAGAGCACCTCAGCGTGACAACGTTGACAAGGTACAGCTTGGTTTTGTGCTGAATCAAGGCGAAGTCGTCGTCCGCCATGCCCACATATGTGTTCTGCTTCACAATGTCAGAGAGGCCTGCAAAACGCCTCTGAGTAGTCATCACAATCACCCCTGCTCTTGAGCAGTACAAGCCCCAACATGCACCTAGGACCAATCTCAATCACTTCAATCCATGACCTTGCAAACCTCTACTCCTTGATGCTGAAGTGCTAGCTAGCCCTGTGCTCAGGGTCGAGAATTCTATTGGCAAGCTGTTCTCACCACCATGGGCACCTTGGTCAATGGCTGCCAGCAACTCCTGTATGCTCGTCAGATCAGCACTTACTAGTGGGTTCCGCCTCTGCCTCACAGCTCGTCTGTTCAGCAAACCATGTTGTCAGATGATGTGTTGATACGCAACGATGCAGAAGGCCCTTGCAGCTCCATCATGGCACGTGACAGTAAAAGCAGGCCAAGGTGGGCTGCAGCGATCAATGCAACTCTTTCTGTGCTTCATCTATATACAATCAGAATAAGCACTTGGCATTTCCCTCGTAGGAAGCAATCTGAAGCAAGCAAAGAAGGCTTGCCTGGTAGCTGCAAGGGAAACTGCACCAGCACCTGCGTCATTCTGCTTCTGCAATTGCGCAGGTGTTCTTTGCTCCAAGAAGGCGTGCAACCTCCCCGCAGGATTCAAGTTGTCAGTTCGCACCAGCTTGTTAACAGGGGCCTTCTGTGAAGCTTGTGTGGGACCTGCAACATACATACATCCCAATCAAGCTGGACTCAGAAGGCAGCTTCACTGCAACTGCGAGTGAAGATAAGCACAAGGTTACAACAAAAACATCTGTGATACCTTGAGTGCGAGGTGAATCGGCCTCTGCACTGCTCTGCGTAACCGCTGCTGCACCAGGCAGCAATGACTGGTAGAAAGACAAAAGGCAGACTGGCAGATTTGATGAGCTTCCTGTGATGAAAGATTGGCGGTGGACAAGGATGGGTCCTGCTCAAGTGTGCACGGCATCTCCAGAACCCTCAGAGGCAGACAGTGAGATGCAGAGTCTGATATTGCCATTGCAATTATGGTTCACCTGAGTGTAGAATGTCCTGGATGTGTTCGACTCCAGAAGCTTAATCTCCACAGCCAGCTGTACTCGTTCCACCAGAAGCTCCTGATTCAAGAAGGTAACCTGCAGAAATAGAAGGAGTCAGTGAGCCTCAGGGCCCCCTCGTGCATATGCATTCCTGAGAGGATGACAAGGCATGGTAAGGCTGCATAAGGCTTGAGAAAGGCTTGACAAAGTAGCACATTGACCTCGCGCTTGGTTGGATGCACGTTGACATCGACCTCCTCAGGGGGGAGGGTGATGGACAAGTACAGGAAGGGCTTTGCGGCTTTGGGGAGTATGGCAGCATACACAGCCTCGCAAGCCCTCTTCAGCGGGCCACACTCCACCAACCGGTCTGATAACAACAGAGTAAAGCACTTATCAGCTTCAGAAGCTTAAGGTGCTGAAGGAAATACTGGCTAAAGCAAGAAGCATGCAACCTTATTCAGTGGCTCTTCCATAGCTAACCTGATAGTACAAGCCGTGTGCTACAGATGTGCACGCAAAATCTTCGTATGGCATGCATACTTCAAGACACAAGTATGCACAAAAGACATTCTGCACAATGTAAAGGTAGAAGTGTGTGCTACACTGTTGATGAAGAAGATGGCAATTGTCCTCTTAGCGCTGTAGTTTGCGCTTGAGAGGTAGCCCTCAGCCTTCATGTGGAGTTCGCTGCCATCCTCCGCTTCCTCAATGCTGATGGGTATGAGCTCCTTGGCAACAGCGCTGCCATACACTGCTCTAAATGTCTCCAAGCGGTTGCCAGTTGCGGCAGACTGAATGTCTGCCCTGCTGTCCCCGTGCTGCAAACAGACCATGTCACACGGCAGGTCACAGGTAGCAACCCCCACTGCTCCTGCACCTTAACCTTCCTATCCAGATTCACCACCCTCATCCTCCATGCCCACAGGTGCCTATCTTCTAACTCTTGGTTGATCAACTACTCCGCCAACTCTTTACTTGGTCACTGCAGTGTAGAGTCAGCAGCAGACTCCTCACCTTCTTGCAGGTGAATGCCACGCTGCTGTTGTGCACCGCAAAGCGGCTGATGACGTCGAGGACGCGGCCGTACTCCTCCCCTGGGTTCCGAAAGGCCTTGCGCCTCGCAGCGACGTTGTAGAAGAGGTTCTCGACCTGCACCCCAGGAGAGCTCTCTGAGTGTTGGAGAGACTTCAAGGTGTGCATGGTGGAAATGTCGCCAGGTGCCAAGTCGAGCAGATTCTGGGTCTGCAGTTAGCCCGTATGGTGGAGTCTGGTCTCACCAGAATCTGGGTGCCTTGGATGCCAGCGCAGGGCCTGGCCTCGCCCTCCATCTTCCCGTCCTTATACGTCGCTCTGCGGCCGCACGCACACACGTGGACAACTGTCAGGGCTCCTGACGAGCCTTCAGACCTTATCAGATTTGCTTGTCAGGTGGAAAAGTACGAGGCCCACCGCAGCCAGCGCCGTGCATACAGTTGGGAGGTGAGGTTGGCGATGGAGAGCGACAGCCCACCTGAGGGCATGGCTTTGGCCGGCCGTCATCGTGGTCACCGTGACGTGGGCCACGAAGGAGATGCTGGCGAGGGCCTCGCCGCGAAAGCCCAGCGTGGCGATGCGCTGCAGGTCCTCGTACTCGCGCAGCTTGGAGGTGGTGTGGCGCTCGCAGAGTATCGGCAGGTCCTCCTCCTGGCCAGGTCCCAAAGCCCCACAATAAGTGGCGAATTCAATAGCTAAAACGGTAAAGTTGTGCAAGTAGAAGTTCATTACAGTCAGGAGTGCGTAAGACTCGACTTAGTGATGGATTTAGTGGGTCTGACGCGTAGCCGGCATGGGTTTGTGCCCACGAACCCGGATGCCGTGCCCGTCGTCGGTGATGAGGATGCTCTTGAGGCCGCCGTCCTTGACGGCGACGGCGACGGCGGCGGCGCCGGCGTCCAAGCTGTTCTCCACCAGCTCCTTGAGCGCGGACGCGGGCCGCTGGATCACCTCGCCCGCCGCGATGCGGTTCACCACCGCCTCCTCCAGCCGCCGGATGGCCGCCGGCTCCGGCGGCGGCGGCGGCGGCGCCCCCTGCGCCGC
>WELB01000217.1:178949-194889 GCA_009602725.1 Spirogloea muscicola
CCCCCCCCTCCCCTCCTCCGCCTCTGCCGTGCTTCAGCACAGCACAAACCCAAATCCCTTCTCAACCCCCTCAGCCTCTTGCTGCCGCTCCAGCTCTGCATCGCCGTCCTTCCAGTCCTGTGGCCTCTTCGCCAGCCTCTTCGCCAGTGCTGCCGACGTCGGCAGCGCCGCCACCGCCGGGCCGGCAAAGCCCACTTGCCTTCCGCCGCTGCTGCGCCTTCCCGCTGAGATGGAGCCCATGCTTCGCCTTCCGCCGCCCGGCTGACGGGCTGCCCGACGCGGGTCCTCCACGCCGTGGCCCACGCACGCAAGGTGGCGCTTCCCCTGCTCCATTGTTGGCTGTCGGTCGTCCGTCCCCCAGTAGCTGCCTGCTGGATTGCGCTCCTGCGCAAGTGAGGTCACAGCCTTACTTGTGCGTCCTCCCGGCAATGCTCGCCGCTGTGCCCGCCAAGACAAGCAGCACTGGCCATAAGCTAACTGCCTGTGGCTGCCAGCTCAAGGGTTCCGTCGCGTTTGCTCCGTTGCTGCAGGCGCAGTGCTTTCATGGGTCGAGTGACTGCAGGCTCCGCTTGTGCGGCCCTGCAAAGCGGCGGCGCGGGACCAGGCCTCGAGATGGGTGCCGACGCGTGCTGACTGCGCCTGCTTTTCGCGCCTGTGCCACCACCTTGATAAGAGTAGGCTGGCCCGCTGCGAACGCCCGTTCAAGCACGCAGTGCCGTGCACGCCGTCGCGGTGCGTGACAGCCCATAAGGTTCTGCACATCATTTCATGGTGGTGGCTGTCTGGGCTGCTATGCTTGCTTCCTTAACTCAAGTGGATATTATGGATGTTATGGTTTGCTCGACCTCTGGCAGTCACCCCACCTCACAGCAGCCCTCCAGGTCTTTCTGCAGGGAGCTGCGAGCCGACGTCGCAGCCATGGTGGGCTCCGACGTCCTCCTCGTGGACGCAGCGCAGGGACTCTACCGCGTCCGTGGGAAGATGTGGCCAGGTGTTGTGCTCACTTCCTGACACAACGCACATGTGCGCTCCATCTTATACACTTCCAGTCAGGAGGCTTCCCATACTCCTAGCCTGGCAGGCCTTCCGAGGGGGAACCTGATGCCTACCCAAGGCGAGAGCGCTCCAATAACACAAGCGCTTGACGATGGCGGCTGCTGCAGTTGGCCCAGCTTATTCACTGCACGCGCAGATTGGGTCGGGCTCCTATGGTGATGTGTGCCAAGCGACCGACAACTTTACTGGCGAGGCAGTGGCTCTGAAGGTCAGGACTTGAGTGCCTTGCAGCTCACTGCTTAGCAACAGTGTCAAAGCAACAGAAGGACTTGGTTTTCACAGCGAAAGCTGAAGTTGAGGTTGTTTCACATGTCTATATCCTGATAAGTTGCGTCAAGTCTTTGCCTGCCTCATCGCCCGGCCTTGGGTCATCGCCGCCGCAATCGGTTGCCCTACTGCAGAGGGTGGCGGACGTCCTCTGCTGCCCCATGCTTGCAAAGCGTGTGCTACGGGAGGTTTGCATCATGCGGCGTCTTGCCCATCCGTATGTCATCCGCCGTGAGTACCACACTGAAAGCTTTCCCTTGCTCTTGCTCTCCTCGCATTCACGAGCAAGTAGCACCAAGTATACATGTATGGCATCGTAATAGACTATGTTCTCAATTGTACTTCATGTATTTGTACTTCATGTATTTGTACTCCATGTATATACAAGCATAGGTTAAGGTGCTGCGCCTGACTGTGCAGTGACTGACGTGTTCACCCGGCCATCAAGCGAGGTGGCTGAAGGCATTGACCTTTACATTGCGACCGAATTTGCAGACGGGTAAAGCTGCCTCCTGGCAGGTCACCGCCTCCACCCACTCAGCTTACAATCAAACCATGTTTAAAACGCTCAGTCAGTACTTCAGGGTTTTAAGGGTCTGAAGCATCATGTGGCTGAGTGGTGATGCCACTGATGCCTTATGGCAGGGGCGACTTGTATCGCCTGCGAGAAAGCCTGAGCCCGACGTTGGTCAAGCTCCTGATCTGGCAGCTGCTAGTTGCAGTGCGCTACCTCCACTCATGTCACGTCTGGCACAGGTCAGCTGCTTACCATCACAACATACACCTGGTGAGGTAAGTCACTTAGTCAGTAATTCTATTTTCCATCAATCAATGCATAATATGCCTCGTCATTCTGCTTGTGAGCGTAATTGCATGGTTCAGCTCTCGTTGGCAATACGCGCTTCGCAGAGACATCAAGTCGGAGAATGTCCTGTGCAAGCTGGGGGACCTGCACGTCAAAATCTGCGACTTTGGCCTTTCCAGATCTGCGCTTGGGGTAATTGCACTGATGCTCTTTGTATAATGTCAGAGGGCTTTGCATGACTCAGGCCCTTTGCCCTTGCCATGCTTTGACATGCCTTGGTTAACCCCTCGGCAAGATAGAGCAGAACAACTGTAGCACGCCTGTTGGAGGTGAAGCCAAGGGGCTCTGGATGTTGTGCAACAGCCTGCAGGCGGAGATGAAGAGCCACGGCCGCTGGCAAGCAGCACCAAGGCGTCTTCCACGCAGTCGGCTCTTGGTCGAAAGGTGCTCCAGCGGCAGTACACCAAGATGGTCAGTGATGGTCTGTCTGTCTGTCTGTCAATTTTTGCTCTGACTTGTTAGAGGAGGAAAATCGCTATCCCGATTCTAGTATATGCCACTGTATGCTAAGGATCCTGGCTCTCGAGCATGCGTATGCAGGTTGTGACTCCCAGCTACAGAGCTCCGGAGGTGATCATGTCAAGGGGACAGTACACCTCTGCAATTGACATGTAAGCCAGTCAGCTGACCAGTCCCTAGCAGAAGTTGTTCATTGTGTACTGATCCTTTAACCCATTTGCTTAGTGATTCTCCTCAATCCCAGACCATCTGTTTGCCGATGTGAAACTTCCACTATGCCCGATGCTGATTCACCTGGCATTCCTTGGTCTGCTTGTGGGTTGGCAGTTGGTCCCTTGGCTGCATATTCTGGGTATGCATACCCCGCAGCTTCCTCATGCTTGTCGGCTGTCCTGATAAGGCAATGGATGTGGTCTCTCGGGGCAGTCTTTGCAGTCTCTAATTTGGTTTGGCAAATCACAGAAGATGCTGGGATGGTAGGCTTATTTGTCTGCAGGAATTTTGTGTGGCAGGAGCTTCTGATGAGGCAGATGAATCCTCAACGGCTTGGCCCACCTGCTCGCCCCCTCTTCGGTGTGAGGTGAAGACAATCATTCCGACTAGCATCTGGGATGCACCATAGAACAGCTCCCTTTGATTAGTGAGCCCAATCGAATTTTCCCAACCTGATAACTTTTGTGCTTTTAAGAAGCTAGGAGTATGATGAACAAGCTCACCGTTCTTTAAGGAAGGGTATATTACTGCCTCCTTCCAGCATTGTAAGCAAACTGTTTAGACTGTGCACACAGCCTCACTTGAGATGTCACCTTCTCAAAGCGTGGATCTTGCTTAGCTGACGAGGCCCTTGTCTGACTATGTGCATGTCAGGGGCGAGCCTGCAACACCTGAGGGAGGAGAGCAATATATAGATGACGGGGATTCCCCGCTGGCTGAGCAGGTGTGCTCCAGTGGCATGGTTGTTGACATCTGCATTCTGTCCCTTGCATTATCTGCCAGCCCTTAGCAGTGGAGGTATTTCTGCAGCGAAATAGGAAAACCTACTGCTGATCTGCATCCAGCCAGTGCAGACTTGCTACTGAATAACGGGCACCGGGGTCCACGTAGTTTGCTCCTGACATAGACGATGGAGATGAGAGTTGGATCATGTACAAGAATGTACAGATGCAGTTCAAAGTGCAGTTGGTTTAGGGTATCAGAGCCAAGTATGCGCGTCCTCACAGTCCACTCATGCGCAGTTGGACGTGATCTTCAATGTCGTCGGGACACCCTGCTGGAAGGACATTCAGTCTGTCCCCTCTGATGCCTGGAGGTCTTATCTGAAGCGCCTTCCTGGCAGAGTATGGAAGTTTTTGCCATCTCGGAGGGAGTTAGTCAGCCCTCCTTAAAGTTCCTATACTGATAGTGCAGAGTGATAGAAACCTGTGCAGTGGCATTGAAGAGTTGTGCCGGTCAAGTCTTCTCAGTACCAAGTAATCCGTGAATGTTGTCCTTGACAATATTGTCTTCTCTGTCAGCTAGGCAGCCGAGATAACAGATGCTTTCCTGTGCTTTCTGCAAGAGCAGGCTGGAAACCTGGGCCTGCAAATGGTGACCTCTGGCAACAGGGAGGCTGGGGATCTCCTCATGCGCATGCTGGAGTTTGACCCCGCCCGCCGCTGCACCGCTGATGAGGCTCTGGACCATACCTATGTGAGAAAACAAGTCCAATGTTAGCTGTGCCGTGTCAGCTCTTTACTCTCAAAGTGGCATGCCCAATGATGTGTAAGTTGCACCTGCATTGCATAGGGAGTCTTGTTGCAGCAGGTTTCGCAGCGAAGTGAAACTTTTGGATTTCTGCTGCAACTCACTGTGACTCAAGCTGTGCACTTGGCAGTTCAAGGACTTGAAGAAGCCCATAGAGTTGTCACCGCTCCCTGCAGTGGAGGACGTGCCTGTGGTCCTCCCTGACCAGCCCTTCTGGAAAGTCGCTGAGCCTGCTGTCGCACTCGGACTGCTGGAGGTAATACTGATGTCACCTGTGTCGGGACTCCTGAGCAATTCTCATCGTCGTTGAGACAATGACTGTTGCTTGTTGATCATGCGGCTGTCTTAGTCACCAACTGGCAAACATCAATTGCTCAATCATTCTCTCTTGTTCTTGGGACACCAGAAGGAGCTAGATCAGTCAGCATACGAGCCCGACGGGGGGAGGGAGAAGCTTGGATGGCTGTTGGCGCATGAAGCCGAAGGACAGCAGTTGCACAACCAGCTGCGCAGGAGTCTTCTGGCTTCAATGACTGGGTCAGGGTCCGCGCCAACGGCGGCGCAGCTGCAGGCGTTCTACCAGCAGGGACTTGGCGGCGCGTTGCCTGCGGCTTTCCTGGCCAATCTGCCTCTGCCTGCCTTCTTCAGACAGCCGCAGCAGATGCCACACCCAGCTTCTGACGGAAGCGCGTTGACCTCAACCGGGGTGCCCTCGACAGTAGATGCAAGCAGTGCGGCGGCAGTTCGGCAACCAAGGACAATCATCAAGCAGGGGTCGCTGCGGATTGAGCGCCCGCAAAAGGACCCGCACACGCCCCCGCAGCCCTCGGGCAGCAGCCAGGCCAATGGGGTCCACCGCATGACGAGGGGCAACGCAATGACCAGCGCTGCTGCCGCGGCGGTCAACGCTGTGGACAACCCCCAGCCCCGGCGGCGGTCTCGCTTGGGCACAATAATGGAGCAGCCACAGTTGAGCGACCAACTTGCCGAGTCCAGAAAGCGTACGCGGGCCTCAGACGTTGTAGCTGAGGACTTGACTCCCAGGAGGTCTCCGCGGCTACGGGACCTGCAGTTGCTGGACATGCCCAATCCGAAGCGGGTCGCACTTAGGTGACAGCAGGGCTCCAAGGACTGAAGCTCAGCCCACACACTTCGTCCCTTCCATTGTTCCCCAGCCGCTGTTCGTGGCTGCTTCTCTTTGCAAAATAGTTCCTCATGCACTTGGGGTCAAAGCCCAGCCAACACAGACTTGGTGTGGATGATAGAGTAGGTTGTTTTGTATCACTGGTGCTGCTCATGTTGGGGCTACATGCCCAGTACTGGCCCACCTTGAGGGGCCTTCCGCGGCATCTTACTGTGGCCACGGCTTTGCTACGCCAGCAGCGGCTCCTCATCTTGTCTTGCAGATGAGATGTAATTTAGGTTCCGAGCTCTATTTGCCACACCTAGTGTAGTATTCCCAAGTGATGTCTGGTGACCGCAAACAGGCCGCTTGCTGTCTCCTGGAAAAATTCTTAAATAAACCAGCGTTGTCAGTAATTTGCACCCTGTGGTCAATTGATATGTTGTGGAAGGACTGCAGGAAGGCATGCTATCAGATTCTGATAGCACGCCTTCCTCAACCTGAGTACTGCTACTTAAGGGCGCTGAGATTACCTGAGTTTTGGCTGCTTGCCACTTTCAGGAGGGCTTCTTTATTGCAGCCTCCTTCATTACCGTATGAGAAGACATCGTGGGCTGTTGTTCAAGTGCGGGCATGTCCAACTGCACCTGGCAATCCTTTTCGCCCAGATATGACCCACCAGACACACGCTTTACAAGCCCTTTCCACTTGGGACAGAGTTATCGACATATTTCATGTTGCCCCTTGAACACTCGTGTGCTCAACCGGCCCCATCAGCGGTGTGTCCTGAGCAAATTTTAGCTATGGTTTACAAACAACAAAACAAGAGGGCTGACCAACCCATATCTCGGTAATAGCACATAACGCACTAAATGCAAAACTGGCAGATATTATTGTTGTCAAATGTTCCACTACCGATGAGCAAGGTGACGGCAAATCAGAGTCTGTGAGTCAGCTCAGCGCAGTGGTGAAGTGTCTTCATGATGTGTATAAGAGCACTTGTTGCAGAGATTGCAGTAATGAGTACACATAAACTTTGAGCATTGGACGTTAAAAACTTCCAACTACACATGCATGAATATGTCATACATTACCCTACCCAGGTGTACAAGAGCTAACAGTTTGAGAACTCCAATACACACCCTCACCGTTCTCAAAGAAAATGAAGGCATGACTATTACTGCACACAGAGAGTGAAGTGATCCCCGCTTTGCACACATGCATTATACTACCAGTGTCAGTATACTGGACAACTTCGTTAGTTACTGTTGGTTGGTCAACAAAGCAAAAGTAGCAACCTCACCTCAATGCAGTTGTTGCCAGAAGCATTCCTCTCAGCAATATATAGCTTGCCGCAATGCAAGATATGGTGTCCTTTTTCCTTCCCACAGTGATAACACTACTGCAGATCTCTTCACCTGGAGCTCTCTCCACCACTATCTCAATACTTAGACTGTCATCGCCATTTGGCATCTGAATGAGAGAAGGTGCACGATGCGCATGAAATTGAAAGGGAGGCCAATTCTAGCCTTACAAATGTCCTGTTAAATGGGTAATGAGCTGGCTAAGGGGGACACTAATATCCCCGAGCGAGCACATGCATATCTGACATCTGAAGCACCAGTAGAAGGTCTACATGAGCTTCTACAAATCCGGCAGATTGATATCACGGTCTTCCATGTCACCATCCCAATTTGCCAACCAGGCAATAGCAGTTATACATCTGTTGACATAGCTCCTACTTCAGCAGTTTCTAGCACCCTTGAATGAGCCCTCTGATACCATGTGGATTCGTGGCATCTTGGCCTTGGCAATTCACGTCGATCGCGAGGGGAGCTTTGCGGCAAGAGTGACAGAGAGACCCCCTTCGACGCTCGGCAGCGGCGGCGGTGGCGGCCGGGCGGTGCAGAGGCAGGATAGCGGTGCTATCTCAGGTGGGGGTTTCAGTCTGTCGATATTAGAGGTCACGGTCGGCCCAGATAGGCCAGTGTGACAGCTAGGCCAATGTATCGACCGACTTGGACCCCAACCTGAGACACCGCTATCCTGCTGCTGCACCGCACCGCCGCCACCGCCGCCGCTGCCGAGCATCGAAGCGGGTCTCCCCGTCACTCTTGCCACAAAGCTCTCCTCGCGACCAACATGGCTAGCCAAGGCCAAGACGCCACAAATTCACATGATATTAGAGGAGGCACAACTTCACATTATAAACTACTCATGCATGGTGGACCTCTTCTCATGAAGCAATAAGGATAGGTGGTCCCACAAGGTGATTGCTTTGTAACGCACATGTATTGATTGACTATCAGCACCGATCAACATAGCAGCCACGACCATATCTGTGCAGACCAGATAGTAATTCATGATTCATAGCAAATGATTCTATCTCATGCAATTGCCTACCCTGGAGATGCATAGCCATGTTCCTTCGTTGGGGGCAATAATCGCACCAGTGCATCTGCTTGTGGTGCTTGGGATTAATGTGCTTGAAGTGGCCAGATGCGTATAGACAGGTGCAGACATTTCTTATCCTGCGCATTGAAAGGGGCCCTCAGGCAAGGAGGAGCTCCGCCCTTCAACCCTCTCTGGCGGAAGGACGCAGGATGGGAGACGGAGGATGGAGCAACAGCGCGCTGCGGAAGCTCAGGGCCAGACGGTGAGGATTCGCGGGCCATGAGCACAAGCTCATGGCCTGCGACACGCGCGCGGCGAAGGACGGGGGACGACCGCCCAGGCTTACGGCGGCGTCGGAGGTCGAAGGCATCGAATGGCATGACCGGAAGCGGCAGGCGAGGACGAGGACGAGGGAGCGGCTGCGCGGCGGAGGCGCGAGCGCCGCCGCCGCCGCCGCCGCCGCCGCTTACGCAGGCGGCGGCGGGGGTGGAAGGGGCGAGAGGCCGGGGTCTCGGAAGACGGGAGTGAGCGGGGGGTGGCGTCAGCGCTGGCCACGCGGCGGGCGGGGCGCAGTCCGCCGCCGCCGCCGCCGCCGCAGCCGCCGCCGCCAGGGGCGCGCCATGAAGCTCTTCCGGTCGCGCCTCAGCTCCGGGGGCGGCAGCAGTGACGACTATGGCGCCCCCGGCGGCGGCGGCGGCGGCTCCGCGGCGCCGGCGTCCCCTGGCGCGCTGGTGGACAAGGCCACGAGCGACATGCTGCTGGGGCCGGACTGGGGCATGAACATGGAGATATGCGACTCCCTCAACCAGGACCCGACGTCAGTCGCCGCGCTCCGCCTCCCTCTCGTGCGCCCGGGCCGGCCTAGCAGAGCTACGCCGCGCCTCCTGACGAGCCCTTGCGGCGGGCGGCTTGACGGCGGGCCGCGTCCTCGAACGCTCATGCCTCGCTGCGAGCTGCCAGCCATGTTATTCTGCTGCGAGCTTGGCTCGGGCCAGCCTCAAGCTGCTTCTCGTGCCTCACATTTCTCTGCCTTCTGGCAGGCACACGAGGGAGGTCATGAAGATGCTCCGCAGGCGGCTGACCAACCGCAACCCCAAAGTGCAGCTCCTCGCCCTCACGGTCGGGGCCCCGCCGCTCCTATGACGTCCCAAGCATCACCTCCGTTTTGCTCTGTCTCGACGTCTTCCCAAGCCTTTACCTTGTCAGAATGTCCCTTCGCTGGTGCCGTCTGAGTCTCTGAGTCCTCACCCAGCTCTGAGACTGTCACTGAGTCAGTTAGTTAATCGTAAGCAGGTCTCAGCTGTCCAGCTGACAGCAGGGCCTTGCTGTGGGGAGCATCTTTCGTATGCAGGTGCTGGAGACGATGGTCAAGAACTGCGGGGACTACGTGCACATGCAGGTGGCAGAGAAGGAGATCCTACACGAGATGGTCCGCCTCGTAAAGAAGAGGGTGAGCTTGGGTTTCTGCTGGGGTCACCTCCTTGTTTCCCTACCTTGCGGCCAGCTAACTTGGTCTAGGTTGCCCGAGGCTGTTAGTCCAAGTACACCTCTGAACCCAGGTGACCCACACGAGAAGGAGGTGGAGGCTTGGTCGTGCACCCACTTGTGGCAGCCTCATAAAGTCATGGACAGATGTTGATGCCTCTGCTGCTGGTCCAGGTCGTTGCATGGTCCAGGTCGTTACGTGCCTAACAGCCTAGGAGGATAGCAACTGCCATCTGTTAGGGAGGATAGACCCAGTCTGAGGGCTGGCACGATTGCCTTACACTTGCACGTGCAGCCAATCTGGGATAGGCACATACTGCGACTCGTGCATCATGCATTGCGGTGTTCACTAGTGCAAGTCCTAGCACAGCACTCTTGCAGGTCCAGAGGCTGGATACTGTGTCGGGGGCATGGGGTCATTATCAGTCAAGGACAAGCCTAGTACATGACGGCTTGTCTGCTATTTCCGGCTCTGCAGGCCGACATGCAGGTGCGTGACAAGGTCCTGGAGCTCCTAGACTCGTGGCAGGAGGCGTTTGGCGGGCCAGGCGGCCGCTATCCACAGTACTGGTCTGCATATGACGAGCTCAGGGTGAGCGCTTGGACTCACTTCGGTCTGGTGAGACGCAATCACAGGATGCTGTGAGCACGGGGTCCATGCCTTGCCATTCGAGCAGGCGTTCTTAGCAAGCCTGGGCTATGTAGGAGGATTTGGAGGATGCTGAGTTGTGAGCTTGATCACCGCCATGTCGATGTCCTCAATGCACTTCCTGATTTATGCCACAACTGCCGATCCAACCTACAGAGAGCTGGGATTGAGTTTCCGGTCCGGGACCCTGATCAAGCAGCCCCAGTCTTCACACCGCCCCAGACGCAACCTATCTCGGGCAGGGGAATGAGGGACCAAAACAGCGACAGCCCCCAGACGAGAGGTTATTCGGATGCTGGCCCAGCCAGAAGCTCCCCTGCGGATGGCAGCCGACCAGCTGGTAGCATGACGTGAGAACGAACAGTCCCTTATCCATGCAAGCTTGCATGTCTTTATATTGACGTGCTTGCTTCGGAGCTCCTGGCTATAGAATGTGGAGCTTGTCCTTGTAAGGCTCGTCAAGGGGCACACCAATCTGCTGTCTGCAGCGTCTGTGGAGCACTGCGGGAATTTAGAGGCAGCACACAATGTGGCCCTTTGCACGTGGTCTGATCTGCTACCACAACTTTGAGCAAAGTTATTTATAGTTGACGGGTTTCATTACAGCAACCTTTTTGAATTGTATTGCTTCTCTGTATTGCTCTTGCAGAGCAATGGACCTGAAGAATGCCCGCGGAAGTGTTGAAGTGTTGAATGAGATGCTGGCTGCCATCAATCCTAGAGACAGAGGAGTAAGCTAAGCTGGACCCTTACAATGAAGGCCTTTCTTGTCGGGCCTTTTGCATGCGTTGAGGCCATGGTCAGCGCAGTTTGTTGAGCAATATGTCATCCTCTGGTTTGTGTCAGCGAGTCTCAAAACCAATGTCAACGTTTCTGTCGGAACAGGCTGTGAGGCAAGACGTCATTGTTGAGTTGGTAGAGCAGAGCCGCGATACACAGCGCCAAGTGATGGAGTTGGTCTCGACAACGTCGTAAGTCTCAATTGCCTCCTGGCATGGTCTCCATGGAAAGAACGTCATTGTGGCCCTGGCTTACTCACTGCTACGATGCTTGAGGTGGTACAGATTCTCACCCAACCCTGTACCAAGAGTTGGGGTTTGTGTTATTCAGGGTGAGGCACCTGTACTTAGGGTTACAGAAGGGCTGTGTACAGACTGTGCTCAGACAAGTGATGACTCCCTCCTGATGCACCTGCAGCAACGAGGCACTGCTAGCGCAAGCACTGGGCTTGAACGATGACATCCAGAAGGTTTTGTCGAAGCATGATGCGATTGCAACGGGGTCACCTCTTCCCGTCGAAGACATTCCACGCTTTGATGCTGAGGGTGTTGAAGACGATCACAGCGGGTTAGCACCCAGGTAGTCACCTATCACTGGTACAAGTACTCCGACTTGCTGGTATGCAAGTGATAGCCCTGTACAGAGTTGGGCATGGGCTGCCAGGCAGTATGTCTGTGCAGATGCATCTCTTTAGCTGTTGGTGAATTTGTGCAGGTCTTCGGTAAGGTCACGCCTGAGTGGAGCGCCTGCCGCCGTACCTCCTCCTGCAAAGCTAGCCCCGCCGCCTCAGAGGCAACATGCAGTTGATTTATTGAGCGGGGAGCCTGCGCCAGCCCCAGCTCTCGGCTCAGCGCCTTCAGCTGCGCAAGGGCAAGCCCCTGCTGGTGGGTTTACTGTGCTGTACCCTGTGCTTGACATTGACGTTGAGATGGCACCCTAATTTGACACCCACCTCGGGACTCTGGAGGTTTTTAGATATTGACTTTCAGCATCTTACCCCTGCTTGTTCTGGTCCATGCCTGTATTGCCAAACTCTTTGCAGCGGGCATGCAACCTTTTCCAAAGCCCCCAGGCTCCATCAGCAATCCCTTTGGCGCTGAGAACGTTTCAAGCCCCACTTTTACCGCAACCCCTGCTACTTATCAGCAGCAACAGCAGCAGCCCCAGCAACAGCAGCAGCCGCAGCAACAGAGTCAGCAGCAGTATGCTCAACAGCTACAGCAGCTGCCTGCACCAGTCCAGGTACTTGCTGCTGTGTATTCAGTTTCGATCATGCGTTATGTGACACTAAATCAGTAATGTCCAGATTGTGTGTTGTGCTTCCAATATGATGGTTGTGTGGTGCTCATCCACTTACAAGATACAATTGTGGTGCCCTGCCAGAACAACTACGTGGCTCCATGGGCTAATCCGCAAGGGATGACACCACAGCAACGGGCTTACATCTTTGGCACGACTCAACAGCAGCAGCAGCAGCAGCAGCAACAGCAACAGCAGCAGCAGCAGCAGCAGCAGCAGCAGCAGCAGCAGCCACAGCAGCAGTTGATGCGGCAGAGTCATCCTCCACAGCAGCAGCAGCCTGACAGCCTTCAGCAAGCGCAGTTGCAGCACCAGCAGCTTCAGGCCCAGGCCCAGGCCCAGGCCCAGGCCCAGGCTCAGGCCCAGGCCCGCGCTCAGGCCCAGGCGCAGGCTCAGGCTCAGACCCAGACCCAGGCTCACATCCAAGTGCAGCAGCAGCAGCAGCAGGCGCCACAGGATGTTCAGAGCCCATCAGATGAGCGGCTGCTCCAGCAGCAGCAAGCACAGCAGCTGGCAGCCCAGCAGGCTGTGCAGCAGCAGCAGGCACAGCAGCAGGCAGCATATGCAGCCCAGTGGCAGGCGGCACAGGTGCAGATACAGGCCAGGGCCCAGGCTGCCGCCCAGGGTCAGCAGCCCATGTCGCCTCAACAGAGGGCTCTGCTTTACGGTGCAGCTACTCATCAGCAGCAGGCCTTCCTTGCACTCCCCCCCCCACCTGGCCAGCAACACCAGCGACAGCAGTTCTTTCAGGTGCGCTATAGTCCCAGGCTATCTGCAGAAGCAAGCTTCGTGCCACGTGCTTACTCTGTGATGTATTGACTTGAGTTCAATCTCATCCATCTCCTCTGCAGCAAGTCCAAGATACACGGCGGGCGAGCTTTCCTGGCGCCACTCAGCCTCAATACACTGCTACATATGGATCACCAGATGGGTGAGACCTCCTAGAACAGGACGCACTTCCTGAAATACATACCATGTTGAACCATGTAGCTTTCACTTGTCCTTGTATATATGTTTCTGCATCTTATCATGATCATGCTACATGAATGTTGCTCATCTGCCCAGGCTTGTGTTTGTTTACACAAGCATATCAAATGCCCTGAGGCTTGATACTTTCGCTTGGGCATGCTGTCAAGTTTGCAAGGTAGTGGTCACAGTCAAATTCTAAATCACAAATCTGTGTGTGGTTTGCAGTACCTCAGCAATGCCATCGCAACGGCTGCCACTGTCACCGTTTGCAGCTCCACCGCAGTATCCTGGAGTCAATCCGGTATGTCTCCACCACTTCACAGCATGCTCTGCTTGCTGCCCAGCACCTGTTTATCTGTAACTTCTTCTGATGCAACAGCACACTCCTGAAGCATGCCATGGTATTTCTTTACTTTCAAGACTGTGGAGTGCTTGTCTGACGCCCTAGTGTTTGTCGCTGTTATGATGCTGATGATGACCTGGAAGGGCGAGAAGGCTGAGAGGAAGGAAGATCAGCCAGACAAACTCTTCTCGGACCTTGATGTCTTTGGTGCATTCAAAGGCAGTGGTAAAGCCAAAGCTTAAGCTAGAGTGCATTAGAAGGTCGTTACTTGAGGTCATCGTATTGCTTATTCCTGCCCCTAGAATCTCAAGTTCAAGGGCGTACATAGTTTGTTAGGATAATGCACATAAAGGTCTATCCCTCCACAGATGGCGGGTGGTGGTGATGTGGAATATTTCGGCTCCCAATCTTCGTACTAGTTATGTGCCACTTTTGTGGCACGTAACATGAAGGTCATGGCTTCGCTGTGGGTCTGTCATGTTCTGACCTGACTTCAAAGTGTCGAGGTGCCGTTGTCTGGGTTGTGCTCTGAGCTGGAACTGCTCTACATTCTAAAATTTCAGATGAGGACCAAGAGCTTCCTGTGCTATAGCGCTTTTTTGGACCCTTTCATCTTTGTTCACTCCTTTTTCTGGTCTGCCAAATCACAGCCATCGCCCTCTCCTGGAAGAGTCCTTCCTTTGCACTGTCTCACCTTCCAGTCACCAACTGCATAATTGTATAGTTGGCAGGAAAATAGAAAAAGCATACCCAGAGGAAGGTGATGACTGTGAGAGGCCAGCCCAAAACAAAACGGCAAGAAGTTTAAGGGTAGAAGGCGAGACCACAAACTACCCATTATGTTTTCCTACTACTCTCCAGAACTGAGTGGGCTGTCAACCACTTTCAAATGCATATTGCTAATAGCATAGCTATTGTACCTGGTTGGAGCATCTCGCTTTCAGAAGGTGTTATGGAGTACTTCCCGAAGACCCAGATGGCACCAGCCTTGCTTGCTGGTGACATTCTTTACTTTGAGAACCATTGCCTTCAGGTCCTAGCTGACAAAAAGGCCAACTCAGTGATCCTAAATGGCACAGCTGGTATTGAGGACTCTTGTCCAAGAACATGACAAGCTGACTGCACTTCAAGACCATCCTTCCAAGCCGCCAGCAGCATTTGTTACATACGTTATTATCACAATGCTTTGACAGTCCATGCAAAGTGAGCATAAAGTGGCCACTGAGGCCTGGCGGCTCCATCCTCATTTGGCCAGCAAAGTTGGCTTACCATGAGTGTTGTGCTTTGAGTGCACAAAGCAGCGGCCTGAAGTCTTACATCGCAAATGGTAAGATTGGGGAAGTATCCTAGAAATACATGCTCATGGTTCCAAGCCACCCCAGCGAGGCTCTATGACCTCAAGCGTGGCAAAAATGAGTCGCATCCGATCAGCAACAATGGAGGCCTCCTCTGCTTCTCCCACCACCGCCAGCTGCTCCATCTGCAGCCGTGGGATAGAGAACCTGCCATGGCACTCTGCCATTGAAGATGAGCGGGAGGCCACCGGAGGATGAGCTGAAGTATGACTCAAGCGCGGCAGCTGGAAGGATGCAGGCAGGGTGCGGTCAGGAGGGGGCTGCATACCAGGCCATGCCCTGGTTGTAGTAGGCATTGATGATGAGCTGGGTGAAGCCCCGCCACTGGAGGAGGGCGTCAGCGGACACGGCCCTGGTGCTGGACCAGCGCAGGACCATGGTCTGGGGGATGCCCATGATCGTGATGAACACCAACGCAAGCCAGAGGATGCACTCCCGCACCTGCGCGCATCCCAGTCTCGCCCACTTGGTGGCAATTCCGGGAAGATCTGAGCAATGGGCACATGCAAGCGCTCGCCTTTGCAACGGGGGCAACGGGGAAACCTGGGAAAACCACGGAGGCGCTTGCAATGGCTGCCAAAACATGACTTGCACCAGTGGCAGTGATATTACATCGTATCTTCTTTCTAGTCGAAATCTTGATGTATATGTCATATATACGATCATACATGAATTTATGATCGAGGAGGCGGAGCTCAGAGAGGGCCAGCATCACCTCCTCGGGCGCGAGCCGGCAGCACAGCTGCACGGCGGGGCCCTCGTCCGCCCGGCCCAGGCGCGGGCGCTCCGGCAGGTCCAGCACTTCCAGCTCCTTGCGCAGGCCGTCCTCCGTGCACCCCACGGAGTACGCCGTCACCCCGGCCCGCACAAACTCCTGCGCCCACGTTGCGCACCGCCGGACTGGCCATGAGATCCTCCGCACGACCCAAAACCCCAGAGCCCTTCAACCCCGAGCCCTGAGCGCCCAGTCGGGCGGGGCTGGGTTGCAGCGCGGGCCTTGAGGTGCTTGCTGTGGCCGCCCTCCAGCACGGCGGCCTTGTAGCGGCGGTGCAGCCCTCGCGCGATGGCGCTCGGCGACCGGAACTCGTCGTCCAGCGTCGACGACGCGCCGCAGCGGCGCCGCTGTGGGCGGCGCCGGGCGGGCAGCGCGGCC